>JAMQMW010000537.1:0-23765 GCA_024115155.1 Thelonectria blattea
GATACCCTACTTCCACCGTCCCCTCCGGTGAGCAGCCTACCACCACCCCCGGCGGCGGCGACTCTTGCACCACTCCCGGCTGCGAGGGCTACCCCACCACCACCACTGGCGAGAACTCCGGCGAGCAGCCCACGACCACTCCCGGCAGCGGCGACCACACCTACCCCGGCGGCGAGACCACCACTGCTCCCAACTCTGGCGAGACCGGCACTGTCCCTGCTGGTGAAGATACCACTTCGCCTGCCACCTATGTCACCACCTACGACAGCACGTCGACCGTCTACACCACCACCGTTCACACTGTCACCAGCTGTGCTGCTGAGGTCACCAACTGCCCCGCGAACTCTCACACCGTTGTCGTTGTCACTGAGACTGTTGCCCTTTCCACCACTGTCTGCCCTGTGACCGAGACCGTGACTGGCCCTGCCGAGACCCAGCCCGCTGAGACCCAGCCCGCCACCACCTCTGGTGACAACTCTGCTCACCAGCCCTCTTCTTCCGTTCCCGAGGGTGAAGAGTCCACCACCGTCCCCAGCTCTGGCGAGGAGACCTCTTCTGTTCCCAGCTCTGGTGAGGAGACCTCTTCTGTTCCCAGCTCTGGTGAGGAGACCACTTCCGTCCCCGCTGGCGAGACCAAGACCTACCCTGCTGGCGAGACCACCACTGCCCCCAACTCTGGTGAGGAGACCACTTCCGTCCCTGCTGGTGAGGAGACCACCACCGCTCCCAACTCTGGTGAGACCGGCTCTGTCCCTGCTGGTGAGACCAAGACCTACCCCGCTGGCGAGACCACCACCGCTCCCAACTCTGGTGAGGAGACCTCTTCCGTCCCCAGCTCTGGTGAGGACACCACCTCCGTCCCTGCTGGTGAGGAGACCACCACCGCCCCCAACTCTGGCGAGACCGGCTCTGTCCCCGCTGGTGAGACCAAGACCTACCCCGCTGGCGAGACCACCACTGCTCCCAACTCTGGCGAGGAGACCGAGTCTGTCCCCGCCGGTTCCAAGACCACTGCCTACACTGTCCCTGAGGGTGAGACCACCACTGCTCCCAGCTCTGGCGAGACCAACACTGTCCCCGAGTCCGGCGAGGAGACCACCATCGTCACCTCCTACGACAGCACTTCCACCATCTACACCACCAGCGTCAAGACTGTCACCAGCTGCGGTCCCACCGTCACCAACTGCCCTGCTAACTCTGGCACTGCTGTTGTCGTGACCGAGACCATCGCCATCTCGACCACTGTCTGCCCCGTCACTGAGACCAGCGTCATCAAGCCCACGACCAAGGCTACCGAGGCTGCCAGCACCACCAAGGCTCAGGGCTCTTCCGCTACCACTGGCGGCAGCTCCGGCACCACTCCCACCTCCGGCTACGATGTTCCCGATGTCGTCCCCAGCTGCCTCAACACCTTCCTCGACTACGTTGAGGACTGCGAGGACAACACCGACTCTGCTTGCTACTGCCCCAACCAGGACTTCGTCAACAAGGTCTTCCAGTGCCTGTACGCCCACGGCGAGTCTGACGATGTCGTTGCCAAGGCTGTCTCCTTCTTCCAGGGCATCTGCGCTACCTACGTCACTGAGAACCCTGCCGTCGGCACTGGTGCTGAGAGCATCACCAGCATCATCACTGTCACTGGCACCACTGTCATTGCCTCTGCTCACTACACGACCGTGACCGTCGACACCACTGTCACTCAGCCCTGCACCACCACTGGCGGCTCCACCGTCGAGGGCAGCAGCACTGTCTACACCATCTCGACCGAGTACACCGTCCCTGAGGTCGGCTTCACCACTGGCTCCTCTGGCAGCGTCGGCGTCGTCGCCCCCGTCACCAGCACTGCTGCTGCCACCGCCCCTTACCAGACTGCCACTCTCGTCACCTCTGCCCCCGCTGCTGCTGGCACTGGCGGCTACGCTGTGCCCACGACTACTGCTCCCGGTGAGGTCCCCGTCACTGGTGCTGCTGGTCGTGTCGGCATGGGCTTCGCTGCCGCCATCCTGGCTGCCGCTCTTGCCCTGTAAGTGGCTTGACGTGCACACTGCACCCTCTTTTGTTTTCCTAGTTTTATAGATTTTGAGGGTCTTTGGTATCCGAGGAGGAACACAACGCATGTATGGCACTTGTACACTCCCGAGTCTAGAGCCGGCCGACGCTTCTTGAAGCCCGAGGCTGGTCTCGCTCAAAATATGTATCATTCTTACGATCCTTACGAACACAAGCATTGGTGTGGAAGGAAGAGACTTTTGTCAGATCTCTTCATTATAAGACAAGGGAGGAAGCACATAACCGCAAAAAAGAGCAGGGAGGTACCGGCCGCGCCGAATGCGTAGAGAAAGCATATATACCCGCTGGCTGGTTGTGTAATATTAATACTGACTTGATTTCATTTTTCTTAAATCGATTACCACCTCGTGCTCAATCCCGTTCCATTGCTGAGTGACTGCATGACTCTGAGCCATGACTCTGATCTGCTCTCCTAAATGACTCGCTCTACTGCATCACACCATTGTCACACCAGACTCAGGTGTGAGTGACCAACCTGACTCGGAGGTTGCAGTGTCGTGTTTTACGTCCAATGTCGCCGGAACCTATCTTTGCCGCTGCAGTGCTGCTGACATCGTGGGCAGATTTCCGCAGTCGAGGCGTCTGGGTTTCAGGTCTTGAACCACAGCGCGCCTGGCTGGTCTGGTCTGCTCCTGGATGGATGTGAAATTTCCACGATATGTGCCAAGAGGTAGCATGGGAGGCTGCTAAGCCATTGTATGTAATCGTGTCAGCGTTGGATTTGGGTGGCTGCTGGGTGGCTGTTGGTTGGGAGTGTAGGTAGTGATGTTGCGGGAGTGTTTGTTGACCTGTAGAGCGCTGGAGAAGGTGGTGATCTGAGGATTCACCGGTGATTTCCTTTCTGAGACGTTTGGTGCGATTATGAGGGAGGGGAGTTGTCATGCATTATTTCTGGTGGTTGCGGCGATCCAGATTGGGTTATGTATGGTATTAGTAGGGAGGCTGGGGGAGCATGAACAGGATGAATGGAGTTGTGTACATGTAAAATGTGCACAACGAGGTCTTGAACTCTTTGTGTAGTAATCTCGGGTGAAGGGATATCTATATGCTTGAACGGCACATGTAAGAACAAAGCTGCTCTTGGTGTTGAAGGGGTATGTACCTGCAGCCAGCCTGACCTCTTTCACCGTGGGCATAAAAGCGGTGAATAATTATATTCACGGAGTATTGGAAATGACTCGCCTCCATCAAATCTTGAGAAGCTTGACTCAAGGTGAGCTTGGATGTATCCGTATCTGAGCCCTGATCTTGTGCACAACGCCGGCATACTTCGTTCAGCTCTTAACGCGTAGGAAGCAACACGTACAGATGAACAGCTTGATACTACCTATAAATGCAAATCATCACGTCCAACTTACAGCTCCCCCAGACGCCAAATCTTCAGGGCCCCTCCACCAGTGCAGTCAGTCCATCATCATGGCCACAACATCAATCCCGTCCACCACGAGCTAAGACCTCATGAGCAACACTCACTTATTGACTCACACGCCTAGGTGAACAGGCGGGGAAGGGGTTCGAAGAGCGACATGTATAGATCCTTGGGCATTTTCCTTTCCGTCTTGTCGTAGGGAGAGCGTTCGACGATGTGTGAGGGCGCTGAAGGACTTGAGGAACTTCACGTGAACCTTTCATACAGGACCGCATGTTGAATGAGGTGCGAGGGCATATAATAAGGGCGAGGTGTTGTTTTGGTGTTGCCAAAGTGTCGAATCATCACTGTGTTCGCAGATCTGATATGGAAACCTTGAGCTTGATAAACCAGCCCATGACCCTGAGAAGGTCCGCGGTGGGGATTCGCATCGATGGAATTTCCCCAAACAAGCCGATAATACATTTTAGGGTATTTACTCTGATATTGACGTGTAGAAATGTTTGCGACGGCGCAGGTGCGAGAGTGTCGTGGCATGAGGTGGAGGGAGGTGAGTCTAGCTAGGGGCGACGATAACTGACAGAACACGGCTGAAGTTTCAATGTTTCGACATTATGTAGCGACTTGCAGAGAATAAAAGGCCCTAATATAGGTTCATCACACTTATTTTCCTATAGTACTTTTGTCACAACTTTCTTGTCGCCGAGTTCCAATCTCCGCGAGGTCCCAGGACACTGAGCGAGTTCGAGGGGCTGGAGGCCTGTTGAGAGCCAGTTTATGTATATTATTTCTCCCGAAAATGCTTCCATGTAATTACAAGCACCATATCACTCATAAAGTGTCAAGCACGAATGGGAAGAGTGAAGCCATCTTGATCCTCGTTGAACTCAGCCCGAAGATCGAAGATGCCACCGCCCGTGGAGGCAGCCCCTGACCGAGATACTCCCACTTCCCGTCTGATAGATGACTTAATAACCGTGGCTGATCCGGGATGAACTACAACTCGCATCTCAGCGAATAGACTCGTACGAAGGACTGGAGCCAATCCCTGTGAGCGCTCGCCGAGTGCCGCCCGTATTAAATGTGACCTTGTCGAGCATGCGTGTGATCCGAGGGAAGAACACCGGGTTTCTCACACAGGGAGTTCAGTACTCAATCGAATCCGCCCTGTCGAGGAACAGTAGTATATAATTGGTGAGAGATTTCCTACACTTGAAGGGTCTGCCTGACCCGAGCTCTCCTGAGAATGCGAACGTCTACAATATTCATACATACCTACAATCTTTTATCCAAAGGAAGACCTTCGTGTAATATGCTCTGCTCTATTCCAAGATGAATCAGCGAGCCCGCCAAGGATTAAATGAAGCCAAGATGCATTCCGAGTCAAGGAAATGCCCCATGAGCCATAGTGACGATCTTCCCTCATCTACGAATACAGGCATAGTTGACCCCCACGCATCGACTAGAGGCTGAATCCTTCAAAAACGGAGCACGGCAATGAATCCCAAGTCTGGTCCCTGTTGCGAGATTCTTGGGGGCATTGGGGCCGGTCCAGTTGCGCAGTGTCCAACTGTCCATGGAAAGCATCTTCCTCAAGGACGCGGACGGTCGGGTTAAGTGATGGCCCCGACGTGTCGTGGTGCTTCAGGTCGTGATCAGGCCTGATTGATTAGACTATCTGATAATCTGATAATCTCTCGGCCGAGGACATTGTCAACTCGGGCGAGGCACCACAGTCTCGATCGACTCCATCATTCACACACACGTGGCTTCCCCGAGCGATGAGTATGTCAATTAGAGTGCTGGAGGTTTCAGACACCATCTACACTACCTTATCCGAAGCCAATTGCCGACAGCAGTGCCGCTTCAAACTCAAGAACCCCCGAAAGTCGTCGACCAGGTACAATGATGGGACGGTTTATCGCGCCGAAATAACGACGCGAGGGACGTCCGGTTGGCCTTGGCAATGGGAACCACAGACCCCACGGTAGTAGACTCTTGCCACGAACGCGTGGATAACAACTCGGCCAATTTCGTGCTTCCTGGATGATGCTTAATTCAAGCTATGTGGTGATGTGGCTCTCCGACTAGGGTCAGGGAGCCCCCTGTGAGGCAGAAGACAGGAGGATTAGGACCGTTTTGGATGTTTAGACGGGCTGCCTCGTCGGTTTCCCCCCACTCTCGATTAGATTCTTCTTGTTCATCCGTGTCGTAGCGAAGTTCTGAGTGGGTTCTTTCTTGTTATGGGCTCGTGAGTCGTTGCCCGAACTGGGCCCAAGGGAAGTGAAGCCTTTGACAAGCCCTGACCTTGAAGTTATTTCGGCGGGGCGGACTTTAATCAACAGCAAGGTCTTGTGAGAGGCTCGGCTGTGAGGAGTTTTGTCTTGGCGTTATTCCCGTTCGTGACGGGGTGTGTGGTGTCGTGCATCGCTTGGGTTGGTGACTCGTGTCTGTTCTGGGCAACTATTCTGCGACGACTCGCCAACTGGACGGCCCTACGGCGACGCCCGTGATGGCCACTGTCCTCCAGATGGTGGCGTTTTATCAGCGATTATCAGATGATCAGATAAGTAACGAAAGCCAAGATGAAAGGGTTTGATCCCAGTGCACAAGCTCCGGTTACATCGCCCACTTCGCGGTTGCAAAACCTCCATCAAAATCTCTCGCCAAGTCCGCAGGACCGGACACGACCGAGAGTCTTTGGGAATGTCCGACGAGGGGATGCAGGGATCATGGAAGAAGAATCTTCAAGTCCGCCCGTCTTCGCACGAGAAAAAAAAAAAGAGTCCGATGGAGTCGCACAACGACCTTCCTTGTCGCCTGTAGGGCTTCTAGTTGTGGGTTTCGTGGTGTCTTTAGGCTTGCGTGGGGAGGAGGCTCGTGAGATGGTAGGCAGATGTAGCCCGACATCATCTTTCTTTAGCCAGCCGCGAGAGGGTCTGTTTGTCATGCAGTCCTTTTGAATCCGACCACGAGTGGAACTCTCTCACGGACGGGGATGCTTCATCGGGAACCAAACTGGTGGTCCTCGCGATGTGGGAAACGTGGCAGCCCGGTTGAGCATTGAGGAGACTGCAGATGCCATGTTGCATCCAAGACGACTTTGCTCCCAGTCCGTAGGATACTTAATGTCAACCTCCCGCCGTCTTTCGAAGCAAGAGCCCTCATGTCCTGTGTCGATCCTTTCCCCTTTCTTCCTCTTCTCCTCTTAACACAGTCGCTCTGAACATGGCAACAACCGTCAGTGCCGGGCACACCAGCCCGTCACCGAAACGCCGCTTCACATCGTGGCCGACGTCGACAAGCTGACTGTCGAGAAGCGAGCCAGCGGGTTCTCCGAGGGACGACAAGGAAAAGCCCGAGGGCGTCGAGGAGAAGGAGTTTAAGCAGGACGGCGTGAAGCAGATCGAGGCCATCACCAAGGTGTGGTCGAAGCAGGCCCTGATTGGAACCTTTTGCTTGCAAGTGTTGATCAAGGAAACTCGTTTCTGTACTAATCCCTACAGCCTCTGGCTCATCCAACTCATCGAATCCCTCCTCCAATCCGTCCAAGGCAACCTCGTAGCCTACATAACATCCGCCTTCCACAAACACGGCCTCCTCTCCTCCACCGCCATCGTAGCCACCATCATGGGCGGCGTGTCCCGCCTCACCATTGCCAAAATCATCGACATCTGGGGCCGCGTCGAGGGCTTCTTCTCCATGCTCCTCCTCCCTTTTAGCATCGCCGCCTACGCGCCCAACGGCTGGGCGTCGGGGTACATCATTGCCATGATTGTGCTGGGCGTTGCGTGTCTCGTGGCTTTTGGCGTGTGGGAGAAGTGGTACTCGCCTGTGCCTTACTTTCCCTTTCGCTTCCTTACCGACCGCACCATTTTGGGTGCTTGCATGCTTTACGGGCTCATGTTTTGCTCTATTTAGTATGTTCAACCTACTCTCACCTTGACTACTAGATGTCTAACTGGTTCAGCTGCTGGGACTCGTACTACCAGTCGTACCTCGTGGTGGTTCACAACGAGACCATCATGGTCCTCGGCACCGCCCTCCTCGTACACTTCCGCAAACCCGACTCCAAAGTCAACTACCTCGTCATGTGCCAGCTCTTCAACGGTCTCTACAGCGGCATCTGGGCCCTCACGGCTCAACTGGCCGTAATGTCCTCGGTCAACCACCAGGGCAATGTCTTTTAATTGTCACTGGTTTATTTCTAGCAAGATACTTTTAATAAGATGCCATTCATTTCAGGTCAGACATAAACTATGGCGCAACTGGTAGGCCAGTTGCCATAATGACTCTCGTGCAAGTTCAAATGTTCATATGAGCTACCCAAGAGCAATCCAAGAATAGGTATCAAACTAATCCAAGCAGTCGTACATAGACACCAACGCTATAGTCCCCTCCATATCACAGCTTCGCTCCCCTCGCCTTCCTCTCCTGCTTCTCCTTATCCCTCAACAACCGTCGCAGAATCTTGCCACTCGGGCTCTTGGGAATCACGTCGATAAACTCGACGCCCCCCTTGAGCCACTTGTGCCGCGCCTTGTGCTCCTCGACGTGCTTGTTGATGCTCGCCTTCACCTCGTCGTCCGACGTATCCTTTGCCTCGGACGCCTTCACCACGTACGCCTTGGGCACCTCGCCCGCTCTGAGATCAGGAACCTGAATGACGGCGCAGTCGACCACGAGCGAGTGCGCGAGAAGATGGGCTTCGAGCTCGGCTGGAGCGACTTGGTGGCCCTATACGAGGTGTCAGCGGATCTATCCGGATATGCGGGGAAATGTGAAGCGTACCTTGACCTTGATGAGCTCCTTGATCCGATCCGTGATCACAAAGTGCTCGTTGCCCTTTGGCGATTTGCGCACGAGCACCTCGTCGCCCGTCCTCATCCACCGGCCGTCTTGGTCATGGACAAAGGTCGAGGCCGTGGCGTTGCGGTTGTTGAGGTATCCCAACACCACCGACGGGCCCTGCACGTAGAGTTCGCCGGGCGTTTCGTACTCGGTCACCTCTTTGCCGTCGGCGTCGATGATCTTGGCCCTGAGGCCGGGGACGAGAGACCCGGACGAGCCTGGCAAGATGTCGAGTTCGCTGGTGGAGGTGACGACGGGCGAAGTTTCCGTGAGTCCTGAGAAAGTCAGCCACCAGGTTTACTCCACGCCCACATGAGCCTTCACGTACCATATCCCTGACAAACATGCCACCCAGGATACACCTTCAAAATCGCCTCCAACGTCTCCCTCCCCAGCGGCGCCGCACCACTAAACAAGAACCTCACCGACCCCAAATCGTACTTGCGACACAACTCGACGTTGCTCAGCATCTGGATGATAATAGGCGGCACAATGGCCATCTGCTCGATGCGGAACCGCTGGATGGCCCGCAGGAACGACTCGAGCTCGAACTTGGGCAGCACCACGATCTCGTCGCCCGTCTGCATGGCGTACAGGCCGCACACGGTCAGGCCGTAGATGTGCGAAAAGGGAAGCAGGCCGAGCATGACTTGGGTGTCGATCGAGTTGGCTTTGCGGCCGGCTTGGTCGTAGATTTTGATCATCATGACGTTGGCGATGACGTTGCGGTGGGAGATTTCTACTGCTTTCTGGGGGATATAAGTCTCCCGCTGAGATTAAAGACCAGGTGACTTACCGGGAGGCCTGAAGTTCCGCTGGAGAAGCAAAGATACGCAACCTGTCTCGCGCCTTGCCCCTTGCTCCAATTCAAAGGAGGCAGCTCGGGCAAGTCCTTCCCTTCCTCGACTAGGTCGTCAACCGACTTAAAAGGAGCCTTCTTCTCAAACCCCGCCATGGGCATGATGAACACGCGCTCCTCGGGAATGCCCACGGCCTTTGCGGCGACCAGGGCCGTCTCGAGCAGCGGCACGCACGTGAAGAGGGCATTCGCGCCGGAAGCTCGAAGCTGGTACTCCAGCTCGGGAGCGGAATACGCGGCGCTGGCGGGTGTTACGATGCCCGAGAGGCGGTGGATGGCGTGCGTGAGGGGGATGTAGTCGATCTACAGCTGTGAGTTTGAGGTTATGAGAGGACATGCAGCGGTACGAACCGTGTTGACGGAAAACACGCCGACGACGCGATCCCACTCGGTGCCCTCGTCGAGGGTGTACCCGAGTCTCTTTGCGAGGGCGCGGGCGAGAAAGTCCTCGCGGTTGAGCACCTCTTGGGTCGAGTACGTCTTTCCCGAGAGGCCGCATGTGAAGGGGTTGCGGGCTCTGGCGATGGGGTAGCGGCCGTAGTTTTCGTTGTTGACGAACTCGGCAATGGTGATTGAGTCGGGGGGGTCTTTTATTGAGGGGGAGTTGAGTTAGGGTTGGAGGCTCTGTTGGAGAGGAGTGAGACATACCAAAGGGGAGTTTGGGGACCCATGCTGGAGGAGTGAAGACCATGATGAATGAGGGAGGGAGGAGGAAGAGGACGGCGGTATAGGAGTGAAAAGGGAAGGTTTAGAGAGAGAAGCTATGAGGATTTGAAGAGAGAAGATAGGGCTGAAGAGGAAGAACAAGAGACAAGTCGAAGAAGAAGAAGAGGAAATCAGCACGATAATAAAGCAACCAGCCAGCCAGCACGTCACCAAAAACCCATCAGCCACCAACAAAACCAGGACAAAGCAGGGACCATTGCTCAAGACTTTGAAGCTGGGGAAAACGGCTCCGCGCGCTATTTGGTCCCCCCGCAGTGTCTTGGATGCACCGGCTGGAGGTCCCACACCGAGGCGTTGAGGTGGTCCAATGGGAGGTGTTGAGAGAGTCAGAATTGCTTTGCTGGCTTTTTAGGAGAGTGTGTTTCCGAGGGGCTGGGACTCGGTCGGTCATGATGAGCGTACTTCGTATGGTTAGTGATGACTTCTCCTTGGAAGCTGTGAGACGTATCCAAGATTCCATTATACCGACAGATAAACGACGCCATGGTTGTACAGTCGTACAGCACGTCCCCAGGTCTCGGCAATACCCCAGATTACAACCATCAATCAAAACCACCGACGTGTGCCTCGGCATGTGGGTTTGACTCTCCCTCCTCGTCCGTCCTCTCAACAACCGCGGACTCCGCGGCCATACCAAAAAGAACCCTCCAAGTGACGCCACTTTTGTTTGTCCATCATTCGTTGTAATGTTTAATATTTTGGTGAAACTTCATTCGGTAAATAGCCTTTCCCCGGCTTTCCTGTCAGATTAAGCTCCGCGGCTCGGCCCCGGACTTGGGACGGGTCGGTGGTGGGCAGTTAAAATCTGACTGACCCTGAGATGGAAGAAGTAGAGTGACATTGAGATTGGTCGTGCTTGGGTTACATTGGATGGTCTGACCGTGGCTGGATGATGTCTTGGGAATATCGGATTTACTGCAGGGTAGGTTACTTTGTGAGGGACACAACAAAAGATGGCTCAGAATATGTTCGCTTTTATTAAATAAAAGCCCATGTGCTGACCAAAAGAACCGGCCTCCAGGCCTGTATTCCTATGCCGTATGTGCCGTCTAATCCCAAGTATTCAAAAGAAATAAAGTCGTGTGTCGTATGTACAGGCCAAAAGTCGTAACCAATATACCACCCAACCAACCCCTTCTCCCCGTGAGAGAGTCCGTCTACACCAAGTTGAAGCCAACGCCAAACGCTCCCACAACCAGAAGCAATACCCAGCCCACCGTCACATTTATTGACGCGCCCGAGTCTTCGTCCCCGTTACTCGAGTTCGCTCCCGCCGTGACCGTCACCGTCGGCCGTCCAAACGTCTGCGTGGTCACCACGCCCGTCGCGCACTCCGTCTCAAACGGTGGGCATGACGTAATGGTGTATGTCGTCGTGTACACCGTGTTTCTCAACGTAGCCGTTCTCGTAACCGATGCGTCGTCCGTAGCCTGCAAGCCCAACGAGTCAGTCATAGTCTCTTCACCCCTTGTCAGAGTGTACTCACAGAAGTCACCCTCCCCGTAGCCGTGGCAATGGCATCGCTCTCCTTGCAATTCCCCGTAATGCTCGGAATCGCATTATCCCCCTCCCCGACCGCAACAATATCGTCCTCGCCGCACTGCCCGGCCTGCGCGACGTGAACTTCCTTGTTATCCCAGTCGAAAACAAAGTATCCCGCCCTCAACACCGAGTCCCCCAAGATCTGCTGGTCCGTCGTGACCACCAGCCCAATGTAACAGTACGTCTCGTCGCCGATATCCAGGATGAAATCGCCAAAGCCCACCTTCACAATCTTGTCGCCAAAGCCAAAGTCGATACTACCCTCGGTGTCGTCCCGGTACGAGCACAGCGTGTAGTAGTACCCCTCGCCATCGGGTTCCGCCTTGAGGGCTTCGAGAATGGGCTGCGCGGCCGAGGCGTGCATGCGCGTCAGCGTCGTGCCCGAGTCGAGCATCACGTTGGAGTCGTCCCTCGCCAGCGCGAACTCGTCGCTTTTGCCGTCCAGCGTCACCCCCAGGCTGGTCAGCTGCACGGCCAGACGGTACTCGCCTCCCGCGCCGAGGATGATGTTGACCTTTTCCAGCTTCCCGATGTACTTGTTCCGATCGATGCCGCCGTACACGACCGCGCCTGTCGTATCGACCGAGTGTCGCAGGTCCAGGGCGAAGACGCGGCTGTTGATGAGCCCCTGCTCGGCCATGCTGCTGAGAACGAGGGTATACGGCAGATCCCGATCGAAACCCCCGCGCAAATCGGGCGCCAGGCCGAGAATCCCCTGCGAAATCCCGTCGCTCTCCAGCACCACGCCAAACGTCTGGTTGACAACCTTGGAATCCCCGCCGAATCCCAGCGTCTCGGTGTAGTATCGGATCGTGGCCTCGGTCTGCGTCGACTCGTCCGACGCGTCCCCGTACCGAATCGTCTCGCGGCCAAACGGCCCCAGGGGGGGAGTCTTGGATTTGCCCGGGTCGTAGGTGCCGAACGACTTGCACTGCTCGTACTGCATCTGCGACGGCGCCGTTTCGCAGTCCGGGTTGACCCAGAGTTCGCTGGAGCCCGTGTCGACGAGCACCTTGACCGTCTGCGGGGGGGTGCCGAAGTCGATTTCGGCCGCGTAGAAGAAGTCCTTGTTCTCGAGGGTCTGGAGTATCGTTCCGTTTTCGGCTCGTTTGCTGTTATTATTGTTGTTGTTCGTCCTGCTGCTGCTGGTGCTTCGCGGTCGGTCGACGGTTCCTATAGGCACGGCGAGATATCCCTTGCCGGCTTTGGCGCGGGCGAACTGCGCGGCTTCGACGACGCAGGATGAGCTGCCGAGGACGAGGACGACCAGCGTCCGAGTCCAGGCAGTCCACCTCATGATTGTGGAGTTGCCTTCTCGAGGTCTGTTTTGATCGAGAGGGCAGTAAAGTCGACCTAGGCGTTATCCAACAAGACGGAAATCTCGGAACATCTCTCTGACTGACAGTCTGGAGAGAGTGGCCCCCCTCGCACCTTTATTTCAACCACGCTCCAATCCATTCGTCTGGGAGTCCAGGTCTCCCAAGAAATCCTTTAGAAAGTCCCGGTCTCCCAAAACTTCCACCCCTTGTTCGGTGGCCCCGGTGCGGCGCCATGGCGCTTCGGGCCCCGGCTGTGCATGGTCACGAAGATGCACTAGCTGAACGCCAAGGGAGGGTCTTTGATTGGGAGGAAGCTGATGAATGGTGGTTGCATCGAGTGTGAAAAAGGGTGCATTTCGAAGCGTGGCAAGTCTCTCGAGTGTCTCACCCTTTCCTGGGCATCTGCACGTTTGCCCCGTCTCGTCTCGTCTTGTCTCTCCACAAGGGAAATCTCACATTTCCAAGCGCCGTGACATTTCATTTGCTGCCGTGGCCCCCGGTTTGCTGCAGCTTCCCGAGACGGTCTCCTCTCCCGTCGTTATTTCGAGACTTGTTTGTCTGCGTGGCGTCAGTCACATACGCAGGTAGTCCGTACCAATGGCCGTCGTTTGGCACAAGTGGCCCATCGTATTTTGTGCTATTCTGGATTTTTGTGCTGCACCTTTCCTCGTGTGTGGCCGTGTTCGTTCAGTTCGTCCCATTTTGTGCTATTCTTCTTCACCGACGGTTTGTCTCTCCGTGTCTCTCTGGAAACGCCGAGCTACCACCGTCATCCTCCTCCTCTTCCTTCACTTGGCACTCTCCACTCGCCCTGAGAGAGATTTCTTCATCAACACAGTTCTTTCGTCTTATCCTTGTCCGATCCTTTCTTCTCTCAGAAATAAGGTCTCCATTAGACTACCCACCATCCCGGCCCTGGCACACCAAGAAGCAGTCCAAGCTAACTCGCTCGGATGGGAGATTAGGTTGCCTTGGCCGAGGCGATGCAGAATTCATGGGTTGCCTTCTTGCTGACCCGAACTGGGGCTGATGAATCAAAAGCTGACAGTGACGGAACGGAACCGTATTCATCCCGCTTCGTGTTGCTCGCCAAGAAACATGGTCGACCGTCGCCTGATCCAGTCGTGGCAATGTTTTTTATTTTTATTCTTGTTCATCGCTGAGCAACGGATCCTGCGGAACAATTCGTATCCAAGACTTGTGTGTGAGTGTGTGTGCCAAGATGCACGAATCATGAGCTTTCAGCTGGCACGAAACTGCCTCGTCTCGTCTCTTGGCCGGGAGCCAACGAGCCAAGAGTCCTGTGTCTTCCGCTTGCACGCTTAAACAGTTCATGTCTCACACTTATTGAATGGGTACAGGAGGATCAGCCTCCACGCGAGGGGGCATCCAACGTTCGCTAAGCTCTCGTTGGACAATCCAACACGGCCAGGGATTTTCCTGGTTCGCAGCTGTTTTGCGTCATCGTCCCATCTGCCAACAAGTTCATGCCCGTTTATGAGAGTCTGGGCAGTAATCAGATAGGTATTGATTGCGTGAATAATGGATGCAAAAAAGAGACAAAAAAACATACAACAGCGAAGATTCCCCAATCGTCACCGACTTGAGTACTAGTTCGCCGCTTCTTAGCTTGACTTCAGGGGAGCAGACGGGACCCGGTATTTTTCTAAGAGCTGTGGTCGTATGTGGAAGAGGGAGCCACAAGTTGCGAAGAAATAGCTGGACGTGTCGGGCATAGAAGGTGTTGACAGACTTGGATGGTAAGTCTCACGGTTTAAGACGAGCATGCACGGTGATTCCATACACTTCATGCTCGCAATATCAAGACCGCCGAATCAATTCGTCTCTGTCGTGAAGCAAAGTGCTACCATTGTAACACATATGAAGCCATCACACTTCAAGTCCAGCCCTGGTTTTACATCATTGTTATACACAGCCACCCCAAGGCATCCTAAGAGCTCCTGACAGTGCCAGAAACCAACAAGGCCACACTGCCCAGTTGCCGCCTCACATCCTCCTTGTTGACGTCGTGCGTATCTTCCACCTCACCCCATTGTCCCGTCTGCCAGTCCACCTCCAAGCTCGTGGCGACCGCCGCCTCCTCGACTCCAAACTTGGGCCCGTCGTTGATCGCCCCCTTTCCGACGGGACCTTCGCTCCACTCGGCGACGAAGCGCGCCGCCGCCACGAGACTCTTGCCGGCGAGGACGGCTCGCTCGAGGCCGGTGATTTCCCAAGCGTCGAGGCCGGTGATCCAGCCCTGGACCACCTCTCGCACGCCGGGGCCCTGTTCCTGAGGGAAGATGGAGTGTCCGTCGAGGACGGGCTTGATCTCGATGCCGGGCCACACGTGCGTGGTGAGGAACGACACAATGCCCTCGGCGGTACGTTTTTGAACGTCTCGGAGGGACTCGCCGGCGTCGTTCTTCAAGTCGTACGGGCCGGCTGGGGGCGCCCAGCAAAGGATCGAGTCGGTGTCCAGGTATCGAATCAATGTCTTTGCAATGGTAGATCGAATCTCTGATGGGGCCCCTCCGGCAGCGGCATCGGCGTCGGCAATGTCGAGGGCTCGGCAGACAAGACCTGTCAAGGGGATGAGGTGCTGTCTTGTGGCATCTTGGGCGGTAATGAGGAGGTCCCATTCGAGGGCGAGGGCAGAAGCGAGATCGGGCTTGGAGAGGGGTAGTCGCACAATCTCCTTGGTGTTGGGGTGTCGCAGAGGTCGTGTGTCGAGATGGACTTGGAGAGCGCCTGAGCATGACAGTCAGTCAGTGTTCCATTGAGCGTCTGGTTGATAAGGCGTGTAACTCACCATCCACTTCCTGCACCGTCACTTCCTTCCAGAACCGCTGCTTCAGGCCGCTATTGGTCTTTCCCGAAGTCGCATTGCGCAGCTCCTTTGCATTCTTGAGCAATTCGGCCTGCCTCCTCCTCCGGGCGATGCGCTGATGCAGGTTCTCGGAGGCGGGCGTGGGCGGCTCAGGTGGCGGGCCGGTGCCGAAGATCGGAGCGACACTGGCCGGCTTGGGGACGGTCGAATGAATTGAGCGCACAAAGACGGGGGCATTGACGAGCCGAGGCGCCAGTCGCACCGGCAATCGCGTCGCTGCCTTCATGATGGCTGCTGGTGATGGAGTTTTGCGAGGGAGAGAATGGCTGAAAGAATTGCTGGAGGTGGATTGAGGCAAAAATTGGGGCCGCGAGCTGAGCCTACAGTGAGCGACCTGCTGAGCGGCCGTGGGGTGGATTCGGGGTCGAGCATGATGTCACGGCGGAATTGAAGCTCTCGCTCGACCACTTGGCTGGTGTTTTTACGAGACGCCAGGAGCGCTTAATGACAATGCAGATTATAGCTTTGATATTTGAGATTCGCTAAGATCTCTGATAGCTGGTGAGCACTGATATGTGTCTGTGTTGCTGGTCCAGGTACCTGACGAAGAGCTTGAACTTGCACTTCACGGGAACAATCCTCGTGGCGTTCCCAAACGGACAAATGCATGCGAACGGGTCCAATCATGTTTGCTGGATAGCCGGTGTGCTGCGAAGGAGAATGCAACGTCCTTGAGAAGGATGATACTCGACTCGAGAGGGGAAACAGGACGCCATCATCGTCTTTACGTTAATTTCGTCAAGTTTTCTTCAAGACAATAAACCCAGCGAGGCCTTTCGCAAATTATCTGCCCCATCCCCGACTAATACAAGTTGACACGCATCCGGTACCGATAAGGGGCCGATAAGAATCACGTGATGCGACACAAGGCCATCCCTGACCGTAACGGCGACGTGGTGATTCTGGAGTCTCGGCCAAAGCACCACGCCTCTCACCACCAGAACACCGCAACCCAGCTGCCCAACATGAGTTACGGCAAAAAGGACGAGGACGCCGACCTCGGGCTGGTGAGGGTCGACCGCACCCAGGTTTTCCAGGAAGGTTTGTCGCGAGCAATTCCCCCTTCTCGCCCAATCCCCCACCTCCAAGCTAAACTGGCGGACAGCTCGCCTCTTCAACAGCTCCCCTATTCAGCCTCGACGATGTCGCATTCTCCTCACCAAGATCGCCCTTCTCCTCTACACCGGGGAGAAGTTCCCGACCAACGAAGCCACCACCCTCTTCTTCGGCATCTCCAAGCTCTTCCAGAATAAGGATGCCAGTCTCCGCCAGATGGTTCACCTTGTCATCAAGGAGCTCGCCAACTCGGCCGAGGACATAATCATGGTCACCAGCACCATCATGAAGGATACCGGCGGCAGCACCGATGCCATTTACCGACCCAACGCCATTCGCGCTCTCTGTAGAATTATCGACGTAGGTTTGGGCGGATTCCCCTGAACGCCCCTGATGCTGACCCTCCAAAGGCCACCACCGTTCAATCCATCGAGCGTGTCATGAAGACTGCCATCGTGGACAAGAACCCCTCCGTTTCGTCCGCCGCCCTCGTTTCCTCCTACCACCTGCTGCCAATTGCGCGAGACGTCGTTCGACGATGGCAGAGCGAGACCCAGGAAGCCGCCGCTTCGAGCAAGTCGTCCGGCGGCTTCTCGCTCGGCTTCTCCACCTCCAGCAACCAGATCCCCATGAACCACTCGACCATGAGCCAATACCACGCCGTCGGACTGCTCTACCAGATGCGCATGCACGATCGCATGGCTCTGGTCAAGATGGTACAGCAATTCGGCTCCGCAGGTGCCCTCAAGAACCCCGCCGCCATTGTCATGCTTGTTCGACTTGCTGCCCAGCTCGCCGAGGAGGACCCCTCTTTGAGGAGGCCCATGATGCAGCTGCTGGACGGCTGGCTGCGACACAAGAGCGAGATGGTCAACTTCGAGGCCGCCAAGGCCATCTGCGACATGCGAGACGTCACTGACGCCGAGGTTTCGCAGGCCGTCCACGTTCTCCAGCTGTTCCTGACCTCTCCTCGCGCCGTTACCAAGTTTGCCGCCCTGCGCATTCTCCACAACTTTGCGACCTTCAAGCCCTCTGCCGTCAACGTCTGCAACCCCGACATCGAGCTCCTCATTTCGAACAGCAACCGATCCATTGCCACCTTTGCCATCACCACCCTCCTCAAGACCGGAAACGAGGCCAGCGTCGATCGATTAATGAAGCAGATTTCCACCTTCATGTCCGAGATTACCGACGAGTTCAAGATTACCATTGTCGAAGCCATCCGAACGCTGTGCCTCAAGTTCCCCAGCAAGCAGGCGGGCATGCTCACTTTCCTCAGCGGCATCTTGCGCGATGAGGGTGGTTACGAGTTCAAACGTGCCGTCGTGGAGAGCATGTTCGACCTGATCAAGTTCGTTCCCGATTCCAAGGAGGAGGCCCTGGCCCACCTCTGCGAGTTCATTGAGGACTGCGAGTTCACTAAGCTGGCTGTCCGAATTCTCCACCTTATCGGTCTCGAAGGACCCAAGACTGCGCAGCCAACAAAGTACATTCGATACATCTATAACCGAGTTGTGCTTGAGAATGCCATTGTTCGTGCTGCGGCTGTTACTGCTCTGGCCAAGTTTGGTGTTGGCCAGAAGGACCCCGAGGTCAAGAAGAGCGTCAAGGTTCTCCTGACTCGATGCTTGGACGATGTCGACGACGAAGTCCGAGACCGTGCTGCCCTCAACCTGAAGCTCATGGCCGAGGAGGACGACGAGATGGCGACTCGGTTCGTCAAGAATGGTAAGATGCGAATGTCTCGTTGTACTTCTGACGCTAACTTTTCAGACAACATGTTTTCCCTGCCCTACTTTGAGCAACAGCTTGTCATGTACGTCGCTTCCGAGGACAAGGCTTCGTTCGCGTCCCCCTTCGACATTTCCAAGATTCCCGTCGTCACCCGGGAGCAGGCCGACGCCGAGGATCGCACCAAGAAGCTGATTGCCACGACGCCCACGATCAAGGCCCCCAAGGCTGGACCTACCAAGACTGCTGGCGCCGAGGCTGTGTCTGCCTCGGCTCAGGCTCAGAAGTACGCCCAGGAGCTGATGGAGATTCCCGAGGTCAAGGAGTTTGGCAGTGTGCTCAAGTCGTCGCCGGTTATTGAGCTTACCGAAGCCGAGACCGAGTACGTCGTTACTCTTGTCAAGCACATCTTCAAGGAGCACGTGGTGCTTCAGTACGAGATCAAGAACACGCTTCCCGATACCGTTCTGGAAAACGTATCTGTCGTTGCCACTCCCTCGGACGAGGAGGAGCTTGAGGAGATCTTCATCATCCAGGCCGAGAAGCTCGAGACTGACGTCCCCGGAAAGGTGTACGTGGCCTTTAAGAAGCTTGGCGGCGAGGGTTCCCTGCCCGTCGCGACCTTTTCCAACATCCTCAGATTCACCAGCAAGGAGATTGATCCCTCGAGTGGCGAGCCTGAGGACAGCGGCTACGACGATGAGTACGAGGTGTCCGAGTTCGATCTTGCAGGTAGCGATTACGTGATTCCCACGTTTGCTGGCAACTTCAACCATGTCTGGGAGCAGGTTGGCGCTTCTGGCGAGGAGGTGGAGGAGACTCTGCAACTGAGCAGCATGGGCAGCATCGCCGGTACGTTGAAGTGTTCCGTTTTGACAATGACCATGACTAACAATTACCGCAGAGGCTACCGAGCAGCTTATCAAGATCCTCTCACTACAGCCCCTGGAAGGAACCGACGTTCCCGTCAACCAGTCGACGCACTCTCTCAAGCTCTTGGGCAGGACGATTGGTGGCGGCCGGGTAGTTGCCAACGTGCGCATGGCCTACTCGTCAAAATCAGGAGTCACGACGAAGATTGTTGTTCGAAGCGAAGAGGAGGGCGTGGCAGGGCTGGTCGTTGCATCCGTCGCTTAAAATTAGGACAAGCTGGCGTTGAGGATAATGATGTATCGAACTTGGGGTTAGACATCTCAGGGGCGCTGCCACGGCTAGTAATGTTATGCACATGACCATTTCATTGGAAGGACTCGTGGCATCTGGAGGCACAACTGCACTGATGTCGAGGGGAATGTCTGTGGTGGGATACGGTTCCTTGGTTACGGATAGGGGGATCGGGGGAAGAATGAAGTGTAGCAGCACTGTTTATGGGTACGGGCGTGGTTTTACACGTTTGGAGAGAAGACTTGAGCGGAAAATTCATGTTATTAGTTTAGCGATCCTGATGTTCCGTGATGTCCTGTCTTGTCCTGTCTTGCCCTGTCTTATCCTGTCTTATCCTCCATCGCTTTTTCCTGGCCTATCCTCCGAGGTCACTTACACAATCTCCCATCCGTTATTTTCTGCTTTTACCGCGCGTACCTAGATTAAACACATACATCCGTATACCTATACCAAACCGTTGCAATGGACGCTTCAGTAATGACCGTCGTTGAAGTCGACTGTCATGGTCTTGAAGCTTAGGGACTTGAGCCTCTCCTCAAAGGCCTGGTGAGCGGGGTCTTCATAGAGATAGTAGTCTCGATCTTCCCTAGAGGCGAACTCGGTGATGAAGGCGTGAGACGGTTTCATCAATTCCTGTTGCTGGAGGGGGTGTTAGTAGGAGGCTAATCTCTCAAGAGACAGGAAGGGGTTTTTGCTCACGTCTGGTAGGTTTCGACCCCCCTTGAGAGAAGTAATGTAGGGCGTGCGGGTGAGGGGGTGGATGCACTTCTTCTCGAGGGCCTTGAACTCCTTGTAAGTCTGTTGGGAGGGATTAGAAACGGGCTGGGACTGCCTAAGACGGATAGATGGGAGGTGTTGTGTAGAGAAAGGGGGGGACAAAATGAGAGTCGGATTTGTACCTCCTCGATGGCCGCGGGACCTGCCCTGCCGAGGAACTGTACGAGAACGGTGTGGGTAGTTGGGATCTTGGGAGGGGTCACGTTATACGATATGTAATACGACATGGAGTTCAGCCAGCCAAGGAACACGACGATGCAGAGGACATAGCGGTACAAGTCGAGGATCAGGAGCAGGGGTCTCAAGGGGCTCATGGCGGAGGGATTGGAGAAGATGATGAGAGAAGGGGAAGGTGAATTGGGGAAGAAAAGCAAAGTAGGAGGGGGCTTGTAACTGTCCGTCCGTCCGTCTGTCTCTCTGTCTGTCTGTTTCGTTATCGTATACGGACGGGTCGGGGCAGGGCGAGGCTTTTCGTTTTTCGTGCTAGTGGGATTTGAAGAAAAAAGGAGGAGGAGAAAGAAGGAAGAGGAGAAAACTGTGCTGGGGGGTGATTTTCCCCGACAGGTAGAAAGAAGACAGAGGATCGAGAGACGGGAGCCACGTGTACCGTGATTATCCTTGGGTCAGGCGGCACTCATCCTCGCCCATCCTCGGCTTTTGTTAGTAATGACCGGGAATGCAAGGATTATGCCGTTGGCTGCAACCTCGGAGAAGGAGAGGAGGACGGAAATACCCGTGAGGAAAGGAATTGGAATTGGAATTGTACTTGGAAGAGTGAAGTCATCGACACAATACAATGGCTTCTGAGACTATCCAGCTGTCAAACAGCCAGAATAGCAACGCCCAAGTTAGTCCAACTAAAGTAATCGTCCGTAGCGCGTAGATCTACGCCTCAGCCCGCTCACCTTTTAGACCTTTTGGCCCACCCACCGGGCTCCTCCTTTTCCTTTTGCTCCTCTCGATCCCCACGTCTCTTGATGGAAACTGGCCCATCTTCTTGACCCCCAGATCGTAGCAACGATAGATTTTGTTCGCTGGCAGCTTCGCCTTGTTAGAGGATTCCAATCTATTTCTTCCTCGTGTTCCAATCGAAGCTCCCCAGCGGCCTGAAACGAAAATCGTATATCGCGCACTCTAGGTGCAGTCGTCAGTGTGTTCTCTCGCAACAAGGTCGCGAAGAGGCAAAGGTTCCTTTTGCAAGCTGAGAAGGTGAGGTATTTTGCGAACTTGCCCTTCATCGACTCATCAAATGATCAAAGGACCAACAGAGAACTTTTGTAGGGATTCTTTTCTCACGAGGATGGAAGATGAGGCAGCATTCGGCGACTCGACTCACCGTAGCTGAAGGTGGATTTTCTCCACGATGGGAAGAGGTTTTCGGTTCTTCTGCTTCCTTTTGGCTAAAGATAGGCTTGTGCGTTGTGTGTGACTGTTCGCGAGAGTGGCACCCGGATACATGATGTATCCCTGTATCTGTAGGGCAGCGCACCCGTAACACAGCACAGCGAGCACAGCAAAAGCACAGCTGTTCGCCCAAAAGGCTGTGACATCGATCCTGTGAGAAAGCAGAGACGCCCCTCTTCGGAGCATGTCCTCGAAGGATCGGAAGGCCTCCGCCTGAGAGTGTCCACTGTGCCCAGCCCTTTCGCACGAGACAGGGTTATTGTCAGGTCGGTGAAGGAGAGGGTCCGATTGTCCGTACGAGGGGAGATTAATTACGCTCTGACTGAGGAGAGAGAGAGAGGTGAAAGTGAAGTGAGGGAGTGGTGAGAGTTGCGAGCCTTACGACTTGGCCAATCGCATCGGGGCCGATTCCTCTGCGCGTTATCGCTCCGTTGCAACCCTCCTCGACGGATCGGACACGGGCAAAAGGTATCGGTCCCGACGGACTTTTTTCATTCTCATGCCCTTTGCTGTCATGAGGACTCTTTGTCATACACCCTCTGCTCTTCAATGTCAGAAGCCTCGAAAGTGCATCTTAGATGGACCACGAGGAGGAATCAATTCCATTGACGTAAAAATCGACAAAAGCAATTGATCGACCGGGCGCCTCGCCCAATACCTACCTGCCTGTCTGACCGTGATGACAATGTATAGCCTCGTTGGGAGGGGGCTGCTTATGCCCACCTATGCCAATGCGGATTTTGCGGCATAATTAGCAACAATTTCAGGACTGGGCAGCCACAGTTGCAGCCTTGCGGTCTGGGTCTGTGTTACTCGAGCGTCGGACCGAATTCGCTCAAGGAAATAATGCTAGCTGGCTTGGGTTGGTTGTGGCTGGTGTATGTAATACGGACAAAAATACTAGATCGAGGTATACTCCGCCTTGGGGAGGGAGGGTATCACCAATGGGGGATATTTCTCGAAGGGGATTGTAGAGGGAGCGCTCGATATGCCCAGATGGGATGATGCAAGTCATCAATATTGTATTTCGATGGTGCCTGACTATTCCCATGGGGTTGTCCAATGCCGCCTCGAGTGATCGTTGATGCTAGCATCAAAGGAATCGATACTCAACGAGGAGGTAAGCCGATCATGACCGTTCTCACACCACTTCCAAATGAAATGCCGTATCCTAGTCCTACGGCGGCGCCGTCGTCTTCAAAGAAACGTAGAAAATCTCCCCGTCGGGGTCACTCCCGCCCGTGACATTCCACCTCAGTTCAAACACGCCCTCCTCCCCGCCGGGCACCGCGTACCAGAGCGTCTCCATCATGCCATCGGACCCGGCGACCATGACATAGGACCCGTACAAGGCGAAGCCGCTCGACACAACGACCGAAGAGTCCGGATCAGAATCGCCAGTGAAGCCGACGACGTGCGAGGATGACTGCTCGGCAGGCACGTACAATCTCAGGTCAGACCACGTGGGGACGGTTGCCGAGGCTGGGAGGACGCTCGTGTCCGGGGAGCCGAGCCAGATGCCGTCGGATGTGGCTTGGACTTTGTCGAGGTGGTGGTGGTGGTAGTCAGCTTATTATCCTGTTTGGTGTGGCGGTGATAGGTAAGGTTGGAGATATTGGTGGGGAGGGGAAGAGGACTTCTTTGCTCACAGATGACGGGAGCGGCTTCGGCATCCCCAAGGAGAGTATAGTCGCCTAGATATGCCGAGTCTTTTTACGGTGGGAAGGAATCGACAAGGTGAGCCTCTCTGCCTGATAAGTCCGCCTAACTGACAGGAAAGAAAGGGGACGTACCGCCACGGGAGAACAAGGGCAGACCCGAGATATCGTCACCGCCGTATGCGTATATTTGGAAAGAGGAATCATCGGCCCGTTGGACGTGGGCTGATGATGCCTGAGAGGAGGAGCGCCCGCCAATGACGGGAAGGACGATGAGAAGCACCGGCAGCGGGATATGCATGTTTGCGGTCGACGAGCGGGAGTTCGGCTCAGGCTGAGATGTGTGATG
>JAMQMW010000537.1:23902-39071 GCA_024115155.1 Thelonectria blattea
AAGCATCGTCGACTTACAAATTCAGCGTGTAAATGGCCCCGGGACGCGTTACCTGCCGCGTCACCTACTGCTTTGTAACGTGCGACGAAGGGCACATACAAAAGAATACGGAGAGCTTACCTCTCTCTAATCAGTAGAAGCAATGAGAAAACGGCTTCGCATGCACTCCGACGTGCATCCAAATTGGACGGTTTGGACCTTGGCAAGCTTTGCTTCTTCTTCAATGTCACGTCGACGGCCCGCATAAGATCTGCAGAAGGGGGGGTTTGACTCCACCACCAAGGATAGGGGGGGGTACTTTGAGGCTGTTGGCTGGAGACTGGGTTTTTGTTGGCTGAGTGGCTCGGAGGTTTTTTCTTTCTAAAAGGTTCCTTGGGCTGAATGGATGGACGGGGTTCGGAGGACAGGCGCATCCTGGCGGGAGCATCACCGAGTCCGTCGTGGAGGTTGTAGGCAGCCGCCGATGAGGGGGAGGTTTTGGAGAGAGAGAGAGATACGGATAGAGAGAGAATTCTAGGCATAGATTTGCAGAGACTACTGACCTCTTCGTGTTACACACCAGGCGTGCAGGGCTTTGCCAGAGTGGGCTCAACTTGCTTTCCCACTCACGTCATACAGAATATTCCCACCACCACCACCACCACCACTCAACTGCCAACTGCCAACAACACCAAGATCTCCTCCCCAATCTTTTTTTCCCCTCCATCACTCAGCAACATACGATCACCCCTCGAGCTGAGTATACTCTCCTCCCCCCCCCACATCCCATGCAAAGCTCCATCAAACGTCATTTCGATACGAACCGGCCCTACCAACGGACCATCATGTTCTCCTCCTCCTCCCAAGGCAGAGAGAGAGCTGTCACTGACTGCGGTTGGTCAGCCCGCAGAATTGATGACAGGATCCCACGTCCATGTATCTCGCAAAGCACCTTGCACCAGCTCGCAGCGCCCATCTTGGCAAAAAAAAGGGACATGACCTTTTTCTGGGGTTTGACCCCGTCGAGCCACACTCACACTGCCCGTTTATGGATGGGCGCTGCAACTGAGAGAGAGAGAGAGAGAGAGGAATCCTGCCGAAAATAGACACATTGAGGGACCCGGTGTCCGAGTCGCGACTGAGCATGGCCGTTGAGGGGTGCTGGGATCGTCGTGAAGAGACGGGAAGGGCTGATGGGATGTGATGATGGGCTTGGGTGTATATAAGTTGATGGTCTTCTGCCGTTCTTTGGTCTTGAGATCTCATCATCGACAACAGCTCACTCACTCGCAGCAACACTTACAACTTCATCTTTTCTCTCTTTCCTTTCTTATAGTCTACCCCCCCCCACCCTTTCCTATAGTCTCTATACCCCCCTTTATACAGTCTATAGCCCATACCTCACATACCTAATCGGATCAACCATGCGGTCGATCTTGTCCCTCCTCCTGGCCGCCGGATCCATGGGCCTAGCCTCGGCCGCCCCCGGCATGGACTTCCCCAACCGCCCTCCTCCTCCGGTCCTCCACCCGCGATCCAACCACTCCTCCTCCTATCCCTCCGTCTGCTCCGGCAACACTCCGTCCACCCGGTCCCAGTGGTGCAAGTACGACATCAACACCGACTACGAAACCGAAGTCTTCGACACGGGGGTCGTCCGCGAATACTGGCTCACCATCACCGACGTCGAGGTCGCTCCCGATGGCATCCACCGCACCGCCATGGCCGTCAACGGAACCATCCCGGGCCCGACCCTCCACGCCGACTGGGGCGACACCGTGACTATCCACGTGACCAACGGGTTGACCGAGTCCCTCAACGGGACGAGCATTCATTGGCACGGCATCCGCCAGAAGCGCACCTACGAGAACGACGGGACGTCGGCTATTAGCCAGTGCCCGCTCAAGCCCGGCGAGACCCAGACGTACACCTGGCGGGCCGAGCAGTACGGCAGTTCGTGGTACCACTCGCACTTTGAGCTGCAGGCCTGGCAGGGCGTCTTCGGCGGGATCGTGATCAACGGGCCTGCGAGCGCAAACTACCATGTCGACATGGGAGTGCTGTTTCTCAACGACTGGCATCATCAGACCGTCGACGAACTGCATCTCCAGTCGGCCAAGCTGGGACCCCCCGATGCGGACACGGGTCTGATCAACGGGACGAACACGTGGTTGGCGGCCGACAACAAGACGGAGCTGGGCAAGCGGTTCGAGATGAAGGTCGACGAGGGCACGAGCTATCGTCTGCGACTTGTCGGGGCGGCTATCGATACGCACTTCAAGTTTTCCATCGACAACCACACGCTCAAGGTGATTGCCGCCGACTTGGTGCCCGTCGAGCCCTTCGAGGTGGACTTCATCTACGTCGGAATGGGTGAGTCCTCCAGATAACCTCACCTCACGATGCCCTCGTACTAACATCTTCTAGGCCAACGATACGACGTCATCGTCACAGCCAACCAAGGCCACGTCGCCGACAACTTCTGGATGCGCGCCATGCCACAGGCCGACTGCAGCGACAACCTCAACCCGGAAAACATCAAGGGCATCGTGTACTACGGCTCGTCCGCCTCGACGCCCAGCACTCAGCCTCACGACGTGGGAACCGCGTGCGACGACAACACGCTCGATCTCGTCCCCGTGGTGCCTCACACGGTCGACACGGCCGACTGGATCGACGTGGAGCAGGCGTCTCTCAGCAACGAGTCCCTCGGAATCTTCAAGTGGTACCTCAACGAGACGACCATGATCATCGACTGGAAGAACCCCACCATCAAGCAAGTCCTCGACGGCGTGGCCGACTTCGAAAAGGACGACGCCGTGTTCGAGCTCGAAGGGGTCGACCAGTGGGTTTACTTCGTCATCGAGACCACCCGCGCCATCGTCCACCCTATTCACCTCCACGGCCACGACTTCTACGTCCTGGCCCAGGGCTCGGGAGACTACACGGAGCACACTCCCCTGGACCTGACCAACCCTCCCCGTCGCGATACCGCCTTGTTGCCCGGCCCGGGACACATCGTCATGGCGTGGAAGACGGACAACCCGGGCGCGTGGATCCTGCACTGCCATATCGGGTGGCACATGTCCGAGGGCTTCGCGGTGCAGTTCTTGGAGCGCCAGAGCGAGCTGGAAGAGTTTACCAACAAGACCATGATTGAGAAGCAGTGCGCTGCTTGGACCGAGTTCCAGGAGGCGAACAATATTGTTCAGTGGGATTCGGGCATCTAAGGGTGATGTGATGTGTTGGGGTGTGTTTCCTTTTCTACATGGGATACCTAGGGAAATTCGGGGATTATTCATGGATGGAGTTATACGGAGATTGCTTTTGATGGATATTAGGAATCCGGGAATTTGGGTATGCATTTGGACTTGGATGGACATGTTTTTGGATTTTCATAGACTTTGCTTTCTTCGCTTTGATCTTCTTCACGGCGGGACACAGTCTTCGCATAATGGCCCAAGGACGGGATTTGCTTCATGTTTCTACTCCAATCGACTGACGGTTTATTCTAAACACTTGATGATCATTGCCTTGCACTTTTGATTGCAGCGCATGAGTGCATGAGTGAATCTCACACACCCACACAATCCCGCCCAAAGCAATCTTGGGCACAAATCTGTCTCCCGTGATGGTGTCAAGCTGAGATGCAACCCACAGACAACAGCTGGATGCATACCGCAGACAACAAGTTGGATGTAACCTACAAACAACAAGCTGAATGCAACCTACAGACAAACAATATTGATGCTCGACACACAGTGGAACCATCTACAGTAATACAATGCACCATCCGTGGGGGATCGCCAAGCCAAACCTTGTGTACTCACCAGGCTGCGAAAGAGTGGAAAAAAAAGAACAACAAAGTCAGCCTGTCAACCCGTCAGCTCATGCCATGACCGAGACGGCGGTCCAAGTCTCCGCTCCCCGACATGTCAACCTGTCAGTTCAGTTCTGTGTCTGCATGCAGTGAGAAAAGCTGGATATAGATACCCAAGCCGTGCCGAGCCGTGCCTCAACTGATCAGGCCAACTGCTCAAGCCAACTTACTGAGCCAACTGATCAGCAACTCGACGCTCGCCCGTATCTCTGGGCCGTCAGCCGTGTCTGTACCCATCAGCCACCGTCATCATCCTCCGGTCAAAGGATTTATGCATGCTACATCAACGGTAGGCAGATGCAATGCCGCTCCAATTTCCTATTTTACCTAATTTTTCGTCCCTATCCCGTCGTATCCCGCACCACCTCACTATTCCATCCCCTCCCCTTATAGATAAGCCTTGTGAGCAACATGCACATTTCCCGTCACCACCGTCTTCGTCTGCAGATAATCCTCGATCCCATACTTGCTCCCCTCCCTCCCGAGCCCCGACTGCTTGATCCCCCCAAACCTACAAACAAAAGTCAGTCACACGTTTCCTTGAAGCGTCCCTCGTAAACTCACGGCGCAGCGCAGTCAGACATGACGCCAGTATTGACAGCCACCATGCCATACTGCAGCGTCTCGACGAAGCGCGCCGCGCGATTAATGTCCTGCGTGAAGATGTACGACGCCAACCCCACGTCGCACCTGTTGGCCGCCTCGAGCACCTCGTCTTCCGAGTCGAAGACAAAGATGGGCGCCACCGGACCAAAGATTTCTTCCGTGACGAGACGCATCGACCAGTCGACGTTGCTGAGGATGGTTGGTTCGAAGAAGTTGGGGCCTGGAGTAACCTGTTAGTCGATGACATGAACGAAACACGAGAAACTCACCCATGTCGGTCCTTCGCTTGCCTCCCATTTCCACCTTTGCTCCCTTCGTCACCGCATCGTCAACCAACCCCTCAACCCGTTCAGCCGCTTGCGGTGTCACTAACGGCCCATGAGTAACCTTCTCCTCGAACCCGTGTCCAACATGGAACCGCCCAACCGCCTCCTTCAGCCTCCTCACAAACTCATCATAAACCCCCCTCTGCACAAAAATCCGGTTCGAGCACACGCACGTCTGCCCCGACGACTTGAACTTGCTCACCAGCGTCCCCTGCAGCGCGAGCTCCAAGTTCGCGTCGTCGAAGACGATGAAGGGCGCGTTGCCGCCCAGCTCGAGGCTCAGCTTCTTGAGCGTGTCGGCCGACTGGCCCATGAGAAGCTTGCCGACGCGCGTGGAGCCGGTAAAGGAGATCTTCTTGACGATAGGGGAGGCGCACAGGGTAGATCCGATCTCGGGCGTGTTGTGCAGAGCGGAGACGATGTTGAATGCTCCGGGGGGGACGCCGGCACGTTCGGCAAGGACGGCGAGGGCATTGGCTGAGAAGGGCGTTTCGCCGGCTGATTTGACGACTACGGTGCACCCGGCTGCGAGGGCCGGGCCGAGTTTACGAGCGATCATGGCGGCGGGGAAGTTCCATCTAGAAGAGTTAGCGAGGGCAAGCTGGTAAAGACAAAAGAACCCACGGAGTAATCAAGCCGCAAACACCAATCGGCTCCTTGAGCACCGAAGTCCTAAACCCCTGAGCGCTGTGCGGCACCACATCTCCATAGATCCTCGACGCCTCCTCCGAGAACCACTCGAGGAAGCTGGCCGCAAAGGCAACCTCACCGACGGCATCCGCCCTGGCCTTTCCGTTCTCCCAGGTGATGAGCAGGGCGAGGTCTTCCCTGTTCTCGACGACGAGGTCGTAGAAGCGCCGGAGGACCCGGGACCGTTCGCGGCCGGTGCGGGAGCGCCACCCGGGGAGCGCGGCAGCGGCGGCCCGGATGGCTTTTTCGGCGTCTTCGGCGACCGATTCGGGGCAGGAGCCGATGAGAGCGCCGGTGGCAGGGTCTAGAGTCAGGAGTGTTAGTGGTTTTGAGGATCTGGGGCAGTGAATGGGGTTTGTGTAGGTACCGTGGACGTCGAATCTCTTGCCGGATACAGACTCTACCCACTCGCTGTTGATGTAGTTTAGGCCCACGAGGAGCGAAGAGTCCTTGAGTTGGGGTGTAAAGGGCGCCATTGTTGTTTGTTGCGGGGGATGCTGTTGAGCTGTTTTGCTTAGATGGGCATCTCAATGGTTAAAAAGGAAACCCATCTCTGCTCAAGAAAAGAAGCCATCGAGCTTCCTTGCTATTGAGAGTTCCCTCATGGAACTGCTCGGCAGTGGAAGGTGTGATGCCGAATCGGATCTGGCAGTCATGTCAAGGCGGATCGTCATGACACAGAGTTGGGCAAGTCGGAGCGACGAGCGGGCACGAGACGAGTAAGTCCTGGTTTCGGAGCCGAGAATTAGCGTGACGCCTTTCTGTTGGGCTACTTGTAAGAGGCCAAACTCCTTCTCCGGAACCCACAAGATTGGTAACGACGTCTCCACGATCGCCGCATCTTCATGTGACGCCGTGAATGATAACAGAAAGGGAATGAATGGCGGGTGACTCTTTGGCAGTGGAGTTGGTGGCTTGAGTCCGGCACCGAAAGTCAGGGGCTCCTCCGACACCTCTCGTCATGTGTACTTTCTCCCTGGCCGAGACACCCACCAAAAGGCAAGTATCCCTCACCCTCCGGCAGTTGCAAGTTTCGGAAGCGGACAGCGAGCAATCATGACACCCTCCAAGAACACGCAGCCCTGGCACCGAAACCCATCATGGAGCCTCCATCGACTCGGCTCCCGCCTGTGGATCGATAAGTGTGATTCCAGGCAAGGTCTTCGGGTGCTGAGACGAACCAGCATCTAATCGTTCAGGGCGAGATTGCTAGCTGCATTTTGGGTTGGTCGGTTGGGCGAGGCAGGCTTGCGCGAGCGTGTGTGCTTCGCGGGGAAGGAATAAATGATAAGTCGGCATCGTCTCGAGTTCCTGCTGGCAAACTTCATCAGGACCTGAGTTTCATCGCCTTCGCCTCGTCTTACCTGCTCGTACCTATTCTGTCGAGTGTCTTTACCCCTGAAGAGTGTCCTGAAGACTCTGTCCCGAAGACCCTCCCTGACCACCACCACCAACCACCCCTTCGCAATGTCAAAGGTTGAAACCATCGACCTCTCCAACACGACGGGCCTATACTATGGCCCGGCCGTCGTCTCCCCCCCCAGCTCCAAGACGGTGCACATCGCCGGCCAAGTCGGCACCGCAAAGGACGGCAGCTCCCCCAAAGACTACGACTCCCAGATCCATCTTGCCCTCCTGAACCTGCGCAAGCTCATCATCGCGGCCGGCGGTTCGGTCGCCGACATCGTGAAGCTCAACGTCTTCGTCGTCGACTACGATGCCGCCAACCGCCGCCACGCCAAGCCCATCCAAAAGTTCCTGGGAGGCCACCGGCCCGCCATGACGCTGGTGCCGGTGCCCAAGCTGGCGCACCCGGACTGGCTGTTCGAGATCGATGCTACTCTTGCTATTGTCGAGAGGCCCGTCGGGTCGCTGGCTCTTCCGGCTGCTCAGGAGACGGCCGATGTCATCGTCATTGGCGCCGGTCTGGCCGGCCTGACCGCGGCTCATGAAGTGCTCAAGGCTGGACTCTCGTGTATCGTGCTCGAGGCGAGAGACCGCGTGGGTGGAAAGACTTGGAGCGCGCCCATCGAAGGCGGTGGCGTTGTTGATCTCGGCGCGGCCTGGATCAACGACACCAACCAGAGCAAGGTCTGGGCTCTGGCGCAGCGATATGGCGCCGAGGTGATTGTGCAAAACACGCAAGGAAACGTGGTGCTGCAGGACTTTGACGGAAAGTGCACTCCCTTTCCCTATGGCGAGATGCCCATGGTAAGCCCCCTTATGTGATGTCGGTGACCGGCTGCTAACTCGGACAGTTCGACGAAGCCACTCGCCAGCATCTCGCCCAGATCCGCGACATCTGCGAGGCAGACTGCCAGGCCCTTGACACGTGGCGACCCAAGGACACGTCCCTCGACAGCCTCACGTTTGAGGCGTACCTCCGATCCCGCGGCGCCGGCAAGGAAGCTGTGGCAACAGGCGGCGTGTGGACGCGGGCCATGCTGGGACAAGACGCCAACGAAGTGTCGGCTCTATACTTTCTCAACTACTGCAAATCTGGCGGCGGTCTCCTGCAGATGCGCTCCGACCGCAAAGACGGCGGCCAGTTCCTCCGCATCCGACAAGGCACGCAGCTGTTCGCCAAGGGCCTGGCGAGTTCCCTTCCGTCGACGGTCGTCCGGCTCAACACCCCCGTTTCGAGCGTGGTGCAAGACGGCCACTCGATCAAGGTGCAGGCGGGAGCCGTGTACGCCGCCCGCAAGGTCATCACGACGGTTCCCAGCCCCGTGCTCAAGTCGATCCGCTTCTCGCCCGAGCTCCCGGCCGTCAAGCGGTGCTGGGCCGAGTCGACCACGTACGGCTATTACACCAAGGCCATGATGGAGTTCAAGACGCCCTTCTGGGTCGACAAGGGCTTCTGCGGGCTGGCTCAGTCGTTTGTCGGTCCCGCGTCCGTCATGCGCGACACGAGCAGCCCTGCCGATGGCAAGTACGTGTTGACGTGCTTCATGTCTGGTCCGCCGGGTCTCGAGTGGTCGACTCTCTCGCACGAGGGGCGGGCTCAGGCTTTGCTGGCGCAGATCTCGAAGTTGTTCGACGCGGGGGATTTGTCGTCGCAATTTATGCAGCTGCACACGTACGAATGGGTCAAGGACGAGTTTTCCGGCTGGGGGTGTCCTTGTACGGCGCTGGCACCCGGAGTGTTGGATACGTTGGGGGGTGATGGGCTGCGCGAGGCGTGCGGGAACTTGCACTTTGCGGGCACGGAGACGGCGGGCGAGTGGAAGGGATACATGGAGGGTGCTATTCGGAGTGGTGAGAGGGCGGCGGCCGAGGTGGTGAAGGGGTTGAATGGGGGAGTTGTTTCGAGGTTGTAGGCTGGGACTTTGGTTGTTTTGCGTGGGAAGGAACCCATGGAAGCACAAGTGCGTGCCCGTGCTTAGGTATTGTTAGAGAGTGCTTGTATTTGGTAGAGAGACTGCTCCTTTTCGTTAGAGAGACTGCTCGGAATGGGCGAAAATGCTATTGTTCTTTGTGTACCATGCTCATTTAACTGTCCACTCTCCATGTCACAAACCAGTTGTCATTAAGGGTCTGTTAAGTGTGAATAGCTTCACATTACAAACTGGCATTTGTTAACTAGCTGTTTCCCCCTTGTAACCCCGCACCTGTTTGCAGGGCCAAACGACCCCACGTTCAGGGTTTGTCGAGGCCTGCGAACCATCTGCCGATGTCGGGTTCTTCCCACCGGCAATTGATGCAGCTGATGAAGAATTGCATACAAAAGAGCTCATGCAAACGGCGTGGGGTGCGTGGGAGATTGAGGCACGAAGGAGGGGACTCTGGAGGTCTCGGAGCCGACGGGTTGGTGGCTTGGGAACACTTTGTGATTGCAAGGCGTACAAATGATTGTGAGGCGTTTATGATTGTAAAGGTGCCTTGGTGATTGCAAGGCGTTTCGGTGCAACCAACGGGCGTCATGGGATCGATGCTGACTGAGCGTGACCGCGATGCATTCTCCCGTCGGCTTTGACCTTCCACTTTCTGAGACGCCGCTCTTTCTCTCGCTCTCGCCTGCTCTTTCTAGCAAACTCCCACGATAAGCACGCAATCCACAAGCCCCTGGAAAACTAACGCTGCAGGTCAAGATGGATTCCGCAGACCGGACTCCCACTGGAAGTTGGCTTCTGAGACCTCAAGGTTCCCCGCACTTCTTCCAGATCTCGCTCCGAGATGCTCGACCCCTCCTGCGCAAACCGGAGCGGCCTTCCGCAGCAGGGAAGCTCAGCGGTTGAAAGCGGCATTGCCTCTCGGAGGACAAGTTCGCGCGAATGACTTCGATCGGAGGGGTCGTGGTTAAAGCAAGCAGGAGCGATGAAGAGTCTTATCGGCGCCGAGGAGATAATTACTTAAGATTGGCTGTTTAGTGGTGGTTGTCGGTTCAATTGCTGTTCCAGAATTTTAAACTGTCTCTTGAAACTTTGCAGATTGCCCTCACCTCCATCCCTCCCACACACAACATACACAATGACGCCGCAAAAAGCTCGAGTTCTCATCGTCGGTACCGGCGGCGTCGGTACAATGGCTGCCTATGCGCTCGAAACGGGAGGCAAAGCAGCTGTGACGGCTGTGATGCGGTCCAACTACGACGCCGTCAAGGAAAAGGGCATCTCCATCGACTCGCTGGAGTACGGAAACGACATTAAGGGCTGGAGGCCAACGGAGAGTAAGACTGAATACCACCCAAGATCAAGATGACACAAGCTGATAACCTCCCAGTCCGCAAATCTGTCCCAGACGTCCAGAAAGAAAACCTCCCTCCCTTCGACTTCATCCTCGTCACCACCAAAAACGTCCCCGACGTCTCTCCCACCGTCGCCGACATCATAGCCCCCGCCGTCACCCCGAACAAGACAACCATTGTCCTCTCCCAAAACGGCCTCAACATCGAAAAGCCCCTAATCTCCCGCTTCCCCAACACCCCCCTCGTCAGCTCCATCTCCTACATCGGCGCCACCGAGCTCTCCCACGGCCACATCTTCCACGACGACAAGGACTCCCAGCGCATCGGCGCCTTCACCAACCAGGGAGTCCCCCGCGAAATCGCCGACGCCGCGGCCAAAAGGTACATGTCCGTGTACGACCCGGCGGGCAAGCTGGACCTGCACTACGAGCCCGACGTGCGCTGGTTCCGCTGGCGCAAGCTCATCTACAACTCGAGCTTCAACTCGGTGGCGGCGGTGCTGCAGATGGATGCACGACGGATCCGCCAGAGCGAGCACGTCATCGACGACCTGATCAAGCCCATCATGCGGGAAATCATTGCTGCTGCGACTGCCATTGGTGTTGAGGGTTTGACCGAGAAGTTGATCCCCGTGGTTATTAAGCAGGATCCCATCGAGACGGCCTTTAAGCCGAGTATGTGCCAGGACGCGGAGAAGGGGAACTTGATGGAGATTGAGACCATTGTTGGGGAGCCGCTGCGCGAGGGAGAGGCGGCCGGGGTGTCGATGCCGACGCTGAGGACGGTTTATGGTTTGTTGAAAGGGTTGCAGCTCAAGGTTAAGGAGGCCAAGGGGTTGTGGAAGGCTGAGTGGCCTGAGAATTGCCCTTACAAATAGAGGGGGAAAATGGTAAAATGGGGCGCGAGTCATAGACGGACGGGAGTCTTGGATGTAGTTTATAGCAATTCTTTCATCACCGACTTTACTTTGGTTGAATTCTTTGTGGTGTCCTGAGAAACTTCGCATTATCACGAGCCCTGACGTCAAATATAGACTTCCGCGCGAGAAGTGAGAAGAGAAACACAAGTCTAACAAAGGGAATCACATCACCTAAAGTTTATAATCTGTTACTCAGAAAATTTCTGGCTGCGTAATTGTCCCTCCCTTTCAATCCGAGTTTGTCATTGACTGCATAAACTTCTAGGCCCAGTCGAAGAGGAACCAGAATCTGCAACGCCCAACCTGCTCCGTCTTGTCTGGCAAACAAATTGGTCAACCGGCCGAGGTGAGTGAAGCCTACTTAAGCACTCGCATAGGCGGAGAAGTTGAGTTAAGGGCAATTGCGTCGTGAAAGTGGCTTTGCAAGACTGCACGAAAGCCAATACGCCTTTCTTCAAGGACCACCTTTGACTTCATGTTGTTAGCATCCATGAAATGAAACGTCCTCGTCTCATTCCCTTTCACCAGCGAGCTTAGGAGTCCACCCTGCATCAGCGTCTCCCTTTCTTCGAAAGCAAAACCGCACAAGCTCACGAAGATCTCAAGATCTAGTGTCAAACACGTATATATTCACCGCTTCAAAAACCCCCGTAACACATTCTCGACAGAAGCCGTGACCCTCCTATTCCTCTCCCCCAGGTCATCCGCAGTCCCCTTCTTCAGAACCCCACGAAGCGAAAAATTCGGCGGATCACTGGGAGAAGGGGAATTCGCCTCGATGGACCACCGCCTCTGCGTTCCGTACATCCTCTCCCGCCACGCCTCGTCATGCAAGTGCGGGAACTTTGTCCACGAGTACGGCCCCGGTCCCGCGATCCTCTCGTCGTCGGCGCCTTTGCCCCCCGGTTCACCCATTTGGGGGCCCCCGTCGGCGAACATCTTGGCGAGTTGGAGTTCTTGGAAGCGCTCGGCGCGTTCTCGGATGGTGGTGATTTGTTCGATGTCCCAGGTGGATTTGTCGACGGTTATGCCCGAGCCGGGAGAGTCCATGGCGCGGATGGTTTCTTGAAAGTCTAAGTCGAACTCGTTGTCGTGCCCCGAGTTGGAGCTGTTCGTGGGGTCTTCGGCGGTGTTGTTGCCTGAAGTGTTTGAAGGTCCTGGGATCGTGTCGTTGTTCGTTTGGCCAGGTGACGAGCTTGGTTCGACCGTCTGAATCTGCTCAGGAGGAGTAACCGTGGCGATGAACCCGCGGTGGCCCCTTTCCGGTCCTGAATGCGGATTCTCGGTCCGGTCAGCAAACGCCACTCCCACCTTGTCCGAACCGTCCTCGTCCTGTTGTCCCCGGAGTTTTTGGGATTCGGGATATATATCTGCGGTTGAACTTTGAAAGGCCTTGTTTGCCGACTTATTCATCATCCTTTCGAACCGTTGAAACAAGTCTTCCCGTGGGGGGGCGGGCTGGGGCGGCGTGCCCCGGGGGAGAGCCGGCCACGCCTCTCGCACGGCTGGAGGTGTTGGCTCGTAGGCCGTGCTGTTTGGCGTGCTGTGGCGGGCAAAGGCAGTTATATCTCCATCGGCGTCGTAAGTTACTCGAGCACCAATCCTGGAATACTGTACATCTCGGCCTCTTGGAGGAACAGTCCTGGAGTAGTCGACTTTTTGGCCTTCTCGAGCATTAGTCCCGGAATGCTCTTCATCTTGGCCTCCTCGAGTACCAGTCCTGGAATCCTCTACCCCTTGGGAAAAGTCCCTTGCTATTCTGACATCTGCTCGGAGGTCCGTCGCAGTGCTCCAATTCCCGCTCGCCTCTGCGTCAAAGTCTCTCGCGGGCGGAAGAGGTTTTCGGGGTAAACCCGCAGCCGCATTTGCATTGGGCTCCGCAATCGACAAAGAGCACAGGTTCGGCATCACCGGCTGCCACTCGTTGGCGGGTGGTCTCGGGATATATGGCTCCTGTTCCGCAGAAACCGGTGGGGGTTGTTGGTCCACGGGAACCTGTGCAAGTTTGGGAGCATCCTCTGACGGCCTGGCAAGCTGTTAGCATACTCTCTCCACGCGTCCTCAACGTCCGGTCCAGAACATACCCAGGAGATGCAGCCCGCGGGGTAGACGCCCCCGATGACTCCGAGGGCTTCACCCACGGATGCTCCGTCGCTTCAGCAGCTGTCATGCGCTCTCGCGGATGCGCCGCCATGGCCTGCATGATGAAATCGTAGCACCCCTCGCTCGCACCATGATCCCGGAGCGGCTGCACCCAGAGCATCCTCTGATGCACGGCATACCGAACCAGGTCCGCGGCCGACGGAAACGCCGCAACTTGGGTCCGCAACCGAAAGATGACCTCGCCCAGGGCGAACATATCGACGGCGTTCGTATACGAAAAGGAGTCGGTGCTCTCGGTCGGGTCGTCGTCGAAGAGGCCGAGAACCTCGGGGGCGATGTAGCCCGGCGTGCCGAGGACGGTTCGGAGAGAGGTCGAGGCCCCCTCTGCGCGCTTGCAGATGCCAAAGTCGCCAATCTTTACCCACCAGTCGGGGCCTTCTTCCTTGACGAGGATGTTCTGGCTTGGGGTTAGGACTTAATGTCTGTCAAGAGGATGCTATTGCCAAAGACTCGGGGTCACAAACGGCTGGTTTCAAGTCCCGATGGGTAAAGCCCGCCTCGTGCATAAACTCCAGCGCTTCGGCGAGCTGCCACGCAATCTTCTGCACCTCTGCGTCCTCGAAGGGCCGGTTCATGTGCTGTCGGAGGTCGCCCTTGCTCATGTTCTCCATGGCGATGCGAACCGTCGTCTCCGTGTCGTACCACCCAAACGACTTGACAAAGCAGTCAAAGTACTCATCCTACAGCCCAGTCAGTCCAGTGTCATACCTCAGCCAGCGCAGCGCTCACCTTTCCACGAGAGAACTTGGCAGCCGCCTCCAATTCTCGGGTATAATCCACGGCCATTCCCTCGATTTCCTTCTTGACCTCCTTGACGGCGCGCACTTGGCCTAGGCTGTCCCCCTCGACGCACGTCTCGAGCCAGACCTTGCCAAACGTGCCGCTGCCAATCTCCCGCTCCCAGCGCCATGTCTCCTCTCGCGTCTGTCGCCTCCGTCTCGTGTTGCGGCTGGACGTGAGGTACGTGTGTCGTGTGTCCTTTCCCTCGACGACGGCCTCTAGTTTGGAGTCTCGCACGTAGTCTGATCGGTATTCCGGGTCCATCGTCGGCGGGGAGTTTGTCTCCGGTCGTGGGTCGCGAACCCCGCGAATCGTCGGGACGGTGGGGGTTTCGGGCGGGAGGGAACTGAGGCTTTGTATTCGCAGTGAGGTGTACGGGAGGAGGGTTTTTTGGAGGATAGGGACGCTTCAGCGCCAGCCAAGGTTAAGAGAAGAGAACAAGAAAAGAACGAGTCGGGTGAAACTTGAAGATGCAATTGTCCCGCGGCCAGCTGAAGGACCATGGTGGCCCAGCCGCAGCAGGCTAAACAGCCAGGCTTCCTGGCCCCCAAATTCAGTGCACCGCCACCTCACAGCCCGTTCAAACCAAGGTTGCCTCTTTTGTGTCGGGCGGTTGATTGACTAGGAAAAAAATGAAGGAATACCGGGAGACAACTTGAGTCGCTTGGCCCTCCGCTTGGAAACATTCTGAAGTTGCGCAAGTGCTATTAACCGAGATTGTCACGCCTTTCTCGGGGCTTACAGACTCAAGTGCCGACAAATGGGCGGCGACCTGTTGTTGAACAAGTCATGGAGCGCCATCAATCGAGTTATATTTCAATTGTCGCACTGAATATATAGGGGGGTCTTTCGCAATTGCGAGAGACATTTGTCTTTTGCAACATCAATCAAGTATAATGGGAGAATAAGCCGTTGGATGACCGTTGAAGTGTGGCGCATCCAAGTCAATGAACTCTTAAACTATCTCCTTAGAAGTGGCAACCGCAGCTAGTACGGCGGTCCATAGCGACCGATGTTTCAATTCAATTTTTTCCCCACATTTTTGCACTATGCGCACCCTCTAGGTGCATAATATGCTCTAGCAACTTAGAAATTTAATTATTATAAAGTGTAAATTAACTTATTAGGGCTTTATATTT
>JAMQMW010000538.1:0-24416 GCA_024115155.1 Thelonectria blattea
TTTTTTTTTTTGGCCCAAATTCAAAGATACAGGGTAGCCAAGTTTGTCATGAAATTGATAAGCAAAGAGTGAATATTTTTACTTGTTGGACGAGATATACAATTCCATCCACCCTGGCCTACATGTTTCACATGGCTACCTATATCTACAGTTCATCTATCGTGTGCTTGGGCTTGTCCTCCTCCAAGGTCCGGCTCTTGGTGTTGACGTCCTTCTCCTTCTCCTTCTCCTCCTTCTCCTCCTGAGCACCCCTCCTCCGGCGGTCCAGGGCGGCCACCTCGTCGTCGTAGACGGTCCACTCGGGGACCTGGCGACGTGCGCGGTCGAGCTTGGGCTCCTTCGTCTGCGGGTTGTTGCACAGGTCGATGGTGCGTGCCTGGGCGAGGGTGTCGTCGCTGCACCACGTCTCGCACCAGAGCCACTCCTGCGGGAGGCTGCGGATGGGGATCTGGAACTGCATGTGGTTGGGCAGGTCCTGGTCGAGGTTGGCGAGGCTGTTGGGGTCTGCCGACAGGGCGTGGTAGGTCTGGCGGAGGCGGTCGCCGGCGGCGATTTCGCGGAAGCGGCGGAGGTCGACGACGTACAGGGCCGAGATGTGGTAGGGGCGGCCGCGGAGGTAGTTTGCCCAGTATCCCTGCTTCCAGAAGCGGAAGCCCTCCATCTCGGTGCGGGAGTCGCACATGGGGGTGAAGCCATAGGGGGCTCCCTCCAGGTCGAGGTTGACGAGGTCCATCATGTCGGCGCGGACGATCTGGTCGGCGTCGACGAAGATGACCTTGTCGAGCGAGAGGGGGAACAGCACGTCGAGGAAGAGGATCTTGTAGCCCCAGATCTCGCGCTGCTTCTCCTTTTGCTGCCGGAGCCAGTGCGGCCACTTGTACGTCACCATTTCGTACTTGAAGCCGCACTCGGCCGCGAGGTGCGGGATGAAGTCCTTGAACGACGGCGAGAGGAACTGCTCGATGAACCAGAACTTGACCGTGTGCTTGGTGTTGCGCATCACGGAGAGCATCATGATGTTGAGCATGCGCTCGTATAGGTGCCCGCTGGCCACGGAGAAGATGTTGATCTCGGCGTGCTCCTTGGCCGAGACCGACTTTGAGCCCCCGAGGAAGCTCTCGGCGAACTTGAGTCCCTTAGAAACAATGCTGCCGTCGTCGCCCCCCGACTCTTTGAGCACGTCTTCATCGTCCATGCCTGGCTTCCGGTTGAGGCGAGGATACAGCGTCGTGCCTCGGAAGTCCATGAGGGTGACATCTGTTCCCTCGTCTCCGGGCACGGCGGAATAGCCCTTGGCGCCGACGCTCTCCACGTCGAAGATGTCGGCGCTGCGTCCCTCCTTCAGCTGAATGTTGTAGAAGCCGGGGTTTGCCTTGAACTGGAAGTATCCCAAGTTGGCCATGATGATGGTGTCGTCGAGGAGAGGGTCTTTCTCGGTGGCCAGGACGAGCTGGGCGCCCTTGGGCGGACCTCGCTTGCCCTCTCGGGAGTGGCCTTCGATGAGGATGTGCTCGAGCTCGTATGTGGCGTCGACGTCATCCTTGACAGAGCTCAGCTTGATATTGTCGAGGTCGTGGACCGAAGCCTTGGACGCCACCAGCCAGGCTGGAGGAACATCCATGCCGGCCGTGAGAAGGGCCTCGGATGGGAGGCCCTTGAATGTAGCCTGCAGTCCCTTGACGCTGCCCGATTCGTCGAAAGAGGGCTTCGAGTCGAGGACGTAGCGGAAGAATCGCTTGACCGGCAGCTCCGAGATGACCTCGCGAGGGTTCATGAAGAGCTTGAGGTAGACGCCGTCAATCTCAGAGAGAACCTTCAGGATGGGGACCCATCTCTGTCCCTGCTCGCTTGTGGGATTCAGGAGACCAGCGATGTGGATGCTGGCGGTTTCGGGGTCACCAACCTCGAGCGCAGTGTGACTCGAGTTCCAGCTCGTGTAGAGCATGGTTCGAACTGCGGGTGCGGCCTCGAAGATGCCCTCGGGAAGATCGGAGATGGTGGAGAGAGCGACAATGGAAGACATCTTGGCAAGCTCGAGGGGCGTAGGGAGCTTATCCGCCAGGCCAAGATCCTCGATTGCTTCATGCACAGGCTGGATCCTCTTTGCTTGTTCGAAGGCGAGGAGTTGCTCGAACTCGTCCTCGGTGAAGGCATCACCAGTGGCGAAAGGACCAACGACGCGGCCGTTGATAATGATGGCATTGTCACCATCCTTGATTGGCGCGTATCCGCGGAATCTCGCCAGAGCCAAAGCATAGCTCTTGTCCTCGACCAAGTCAGGCACTCCAAGAGCTGCCAGGAACTCGCTTGGCTCCATCTCGGCATCTTTCAAGGGCTTGCCCTTCTCGGTGGGCTTGGGTGGGATTGAGGGGTTGTAGATCATGTGCAGCCTGACCCCTTGGTTGTTCTGTTGGAATCGTTGAGCGGCAACCAAGAGCTCCTGACCAGCTTCAGTGTTGAGGTCCACGACAACAACGACATGAGCCCAGTCTTTCTGATCAGCTCTTCCGGGACCCCAGACCAGGAGCCTGCAGAAGAGGTCGCAGTGCTCGCTATATAGCTTGCTGACATCAAGAATCCGAACGGCCTTGTCATCGTCAGGGAAGATGTAGGTGTTCCGCGTGGTCATGGATCCTTCGAGGAAGACCTCTGGAACCCACGCGTCCTCCTCAATAGCGCCAAAATACACGGCCTTTTGCACGATCTGCTGATCTTCTGTCAACCGCCCACCCATGGCCTGAACCCAGTTATTCTCTCGAGCAGTGGCGATTCCGTTGGTGAAGACAGGCCGCACCGGAGTGTCTGCCTTCAAGCGCTTCACCCAGGCCTGGGAGAGCTTGACCTGTTGGTCGTAAGCCTCTGCTTTGAGGACTTCAGCAAAGGTTAGCTTGGTCGACTCTGTCTCCAGGCCCTTGATGGCCTCGGTGAATGCCTTTTCATCCGCCCCCGACTTGGAACTTTGCTTGATTGCTTGCAAATAGCCAATGAGAGCTTCGGGTCCATATGTCTGAATGAGGTGGTAGACAATCTTGGCCTGGGCTACGGCGTCAGGACTGGACGTCAACGGAACCAGTCCAAAGCGAATCGTGACACCACGCTGCATGAAAGAAGCCAGTTGCACCGCCGTGGCCAGGTCCTCAGCATCTGTGAAGTCGACGGGAGCCACGACATGGAAGATGTTGCGAGCCAACTTCGGTAGCTGGCCAGGATAACTGCGCTGTAATAACTGCGAAACCATGAGCTACGTCTTCTCCGAGGGCGTACTTTTTCACATACCGACATCAAGTCTTTCGGAAACGAGGCATACCGCTCGTCGCTCTCGAGATCATTAAGCCATGCAATGACCTTGCCCTCTTCAGTTCGGTCTGTCCAGTCAAACCTCATCGCCTTCTCTTCAGATTGCGACTCGGCAATCTTGGGATGGCGAAGCAAAGAAATTGCCTGCTTTCCGTTCAGACCGAGGCGGCGAAGGCCGTTGATAAGCTTTCGTTCGCTGCGGATCATGTCGATGAGTTGGAAAGGCTCGATCTGACGCTCAATGAGCTGAACACCATTCATCCAGAGGAAGTTGATACCACTGGGCACTCCTTCAGCGGCATTCGCTTTCTGCTCGGCGACAAAGTCTTCAGAGACTTCATGTGCAGCAATGGAGGCAGAGAATTTCGGGAAATCCTGTGTAGCCTTGAGCAAAGCCTCCAGGGGATTCTCGCTTTTGAGGATAAAAGAGGCAGTCTTAAGTCCCAGAGAAGCCAGCTCCGTGGTCGAAAGGGGCTTGAGATCGGCAACTTCCTCCTGCTCGTCAAGATCGATATCGGCAGCAATTGGTTTCTGCTGAGCATCTTTGCTGGATTCTCGATCATCGATTACAATGTAATCAGTTTTCTTCAGTGCTAGTTCGACGCCGTATCCGTTGACGGGCAATGGCGTATTTGGGGCCTGGGCACTTCGTCGATATCGGACTCGATATGAAAGCTCTCCCTTGGCTGCCTTTTTGCGGAGAACGTTATGATATTGGCCGAATGATGGTGATGTCGGATCGGCGTACAGGATCGCTAGGGTTCCGACTTCGAAAAAGTTACCAATCACAGTTCGATCGAACGGTAGATCCTTGATTTGCCTGTAGACAAGGAATGTCAGAACCAAGTCAAGTAGTAATTCGGGGACACGCATACGTGGAAGTCAAGGTAGTGTCGATAGCCTCGGCCATTTCTGGAGAGCAGTATTGTTTGCCATCAATCATGATCCATTCTGGACACTGTTGATTGGGAGCCAGGGCTGGCTCGACTGCCGTAGTATAGTATTGATAATGTGCCTCGATGCGCGGAGCCGCAGACCTCAACGATAGAGCAACATTGAATGTTGATAGATCTTCGGGATTGGTTATGTGGCCATCGTCTTGAAGTGTCTGGAGGAACTGGCTATACAGCTCTTCGTCCGTGGTGGCCGATGCGAAATGGCCGCTTGCAATCTTGTCGAGAAGGGGAAAATACGAAGTGATATTCTCAGCTGCCGCCGTCTCTCTGAACAATCAACAGTTAGTTCCGACACGTCATGAACCTTTGTTAGTTGGGATGGCTTACAGTAGCTCCAGCAGATACGGGGCACGAGAGAAGGACGCCTTCATGCCCACATTGATTGACGGTGCTGCTGAAGCTTGCAGAGCCACCGAGAGGCCCAGGGCAAGGCCCCATGGCAGTTGAAATGGGCGCAGCATGCCTGATGACTGAGCGCCGTTGACAAACGCCTCGACTTTACGTGGGTTGAAGCTCTACGGCGGAAGGTGGAGGGGTCGAGCGGGAGCTCCGGGAGCTCGGTCGGGGGTGAGACAAAGTCAGAGAGGAAAACTGTTTGTTATCTGAGGTTCGATGCAAGTAAAGGTGCAGTCTAAAGTGATGCGCCGCATCAATGAGGCCAGTCGAGTCGCCGGCACTTCCAGAACGCTCAGGCTGTCAGAGCTGTGTCGTCGAGAAGTGAACACCGTCACAAAAGAGCTGGCCTCATTAGGTTTAGCGCTATGACGTTCCTCAGGAAGCATTCAGCCGTTCAACGTGGCAGAATGGACTGGTGGGGCTGATCTGTGGCTGGTGCCCCTCTTCCTTGATGACACATTTGCAAGGACGGGCCAGGGCGGTGAGATGCCCGCGAGTGACAGGTGGCTTCCCCCCTGTGGCGGCGGAGGAACAATGATGCGGGTGGCTTGCGCAAGAAGGAGCCCACACTTTGGAGATGGACACGATGCTCAATTGCTTAGCCCAGGAGTTCGCACGTCGGCCAGCAATCGACACTGCTCCACCTCCACTCCTTAAACATCCCCCGTCTCTATCTTCGTCTCGACCTGCTGGCCAGCTTGCTTCAAGATTCGCGAACAAGCAAGCTGATCGGCCTCTCCCCCTCTTGCTCCTCGGACACCGTATTGTTCCCCCTTTAATGCGAGAAGCTCCGGCTTCAACTCCCCGCCAAAATGCAGTCCTCCCCCGGCATGTTGACCAAGGTAAGGCGTTTCCAGGGCCTGTCTCCTAGGTCGCCAGCTGACACCTTGCGTAGTTCGAGTCCAAGTCTTCCCGAGCGAAAGGAATCGCCTTCCACCCCAAGAGGTCAGTCGCCTTGCGCCGTCGACCGCAGTCCTGCCGTTCGAGTTTCCATACCGCCCGCCGTGTAGAAGCTGACATCCCCCCTCAGACCATGGATCCTCGTGTCGCTTCACTCCTCCACCATTCAGCTCTGGGATTATCGAATGGGAACATTGATTGATCGCTTCGAAGAGCACGATGGTCCTGTCCGTGGCGTCGACTTCCACAAGACGCAACCCCTCTTCGTTTCCGGAGGCGACGACTACAAGATCAAGGTCTGGTCTTATCAGACCCGGCGTTGCCTCTTTACCCTCAATGGACATCTCGACTATGTCCGTACCGTCTTCTTCCACCACGAGCTTCCCTGGATTCTCTCTGCCTCCGATGACCAGACCATCAGGATATGGAACTGGCAGAATCGCTCCCTGAGTACGTTGTCCTGCCCTGTCCAACCCCCTGTTCGAATTTGGATTCGTGTTGCTGACCAACTTCAGTCTGCACCATGACTGGCCATAATCACTACGCCATGTGTGCCCAGTTCCATCCCAAAGAGGATCTCGTCGTTTCCGCCTCCCTCGATCAGTCCGTCCGTGTTTGGGACATCTCCGGCCTGCGAAAGAAGCACTCCGCCCCGACTTCCATGTCCTTCGAGGACCAGATGGCTCGAGCCAACCAGAACCAGACCGATATGTTTGGAAATACCGATGCCGTGGTCAAGTTTGTTCTGGAGGGCCATGACCGAGGCGTCAACTGGGTCGCATTCCACCCCACGATGCCCCTGATTGTCTCTGCAGGCGACGACCGATTGGTGAAGCTGTGGCGCATGAGCGAGACCAAGGCGTGGGAGGTGGATACCTGCCGAGGCCATTTCCAGAATGCTTCGGGCTGCTTGTTCCATCCTCATCAGGACCTGATCCTGTCCGCGGGCGAGGATAAGACTATTCGGGTGTGGGATCTTAACAAGCGAACCGCCGTCCAGTCTTTCAAGAGGGAGAACGACCGATTCTGGGTCATTGCAGCTCACCCCGAGATCAATCTTTTCGCTGCCGGTCATGACAATGGTGTCATGGTCTTCAAGCTGGAGCGAGAGCGTCCTGCCTCTGCCGTTCACCAAAACCTTCTCTTCTATGTCACCAAGGAGAAGCATGTCAAGTCCTACGACTTCCAGAGGAACATCGAAAGCCCTACGCTCCTCTCACTGAAGAAGCTCGGGAGCGCCTGGGTTGCCCCTCGAACGCTGTCGTACAACCCCGCCGAGCGATCCGTCCTGGTTACTTCGCCTACTGACGGCGGTTCCTACGAACTAGTCAACTTGCCCAAGGATGGATCTGGCGCCATTGAGCCTACCGAGTCGAAGCGCGGATCTGGAAACTCCGCCATCTTTGTTGCTCGCAACCGATTTGCCGTCCTCAACACCTCTAGCCAGACCATCGATATCAAGGATCTATCAAACAACACCACTCGCTCCTTCAAGCCTCCTGTTGGCACCACCGACATTTACTTTGGAGGCACTGGTAACCTCTTGATCATTGCCCCCACGGCTGTCTATCTGTACGATATCCAGCAGAAGAAGACCGTCACCGAGCTGTCCGTTGCTGGCGTCAAGTACGTTGTCTGGTCCAACGACGGATTGTACGCCGCTCTCCTGAGCAAGCACAACGTCACCATTGTCACCAAGACTTTGGAGCAGGTCAGCACTATGCACGAGACGATTAGGATCAAGAGCGCCGCCTGGGATGACGCTGGTGTTCTTTTGTACTCGACTCTCAACCACGTCAAGTATACGCTTCTCAACGGCGACAACGGCATCGTGAGAACTCTCGACCAAACCGTGTACTTGGTCCGCGTCAAGGGCCGCAACGTCTACTGCCTCGACCGTGCCGCAAAGCCGCGAATTCTGCAAATCGACCCGACCGAGTATCGCTTCAAGTTGGCCCTCGTCAAGCGAAACTACGAGGAGATGCTTCACATCATCAGAAACTCGAGCCTTGTCGGCCAATCCATCATCTCATACCTGCAGAAGAAGGGATATCCTGAGATCGCCTTGCAGTTTGTCCAAGACCCCACGACTCGCTTTGATCTCGCCATCGAGTGCGGCAACCTGGACGTCGCTGTCGAAATGGCCAAGGAGCTTGACAAGCCCAAGTTCTGGTCTCGACTCAGCAGCGAGGCCTTGGCTCACGGCAACCACCAAGTTGTCGAGATGGCTTACCAGAAGCTCAAGCAATTCGACAAGCTCTCCTTCCTTTATCTCACCACTGGAGACCACTCCAAGCTTGCACGCATGGCGAAGATTGCCGAACACCGAGGAGACTTCACTTCTCGCTTCCAAAACGCCCTCTATTTGGGCGAAGTTGAGGATCGCATCCAGATGTTCAAGGAAATTGACCTCTGTGAGTTGCAAACCCAATCAATGGCAATGATATTTTACACTACTAACGTTGAAAATAGACCCTCTCGCCTACATGACTGCCAAGTCGAATGGTTTGGAAGAAGAGTGCCAAGCCATCTTGGAAGCCACCGGCCTCACCGAGGACCAATTAACCATGCCTACCCTGGGTGCGCCTTTGACCACCCTGAAGCCCATTGTGCCCACGTTCAAGGCCAACTGGCCCACGAAGGCTACCTCGCAGTCCTTCTTCGAGAAAGCACTGCTTGGCCAGGTCGAGGGCTTGTCCCTGGATGATGAACCCGCTGCCGGCCCTGGTTTCGAAGATGCTATGGAGGAAGACACGACGACGAAGCACCCCGGCGCTCTGATTGACGACGAAGATGAAGACGTTGCCGGCTGGGACATGGGTGACGATGATGTCCCTGATGTCGAGAGCGACTTTGTCAATGTTGACAGCGCCGAGGCTGGTGGTGCTGGCAGCAGCGAAGCCGACCTCTGGGCCCGTAACTCACCCCTGGCGGTGGATCACATTGCCGGTGGCTCCTTTGAGAGCGCCATGCAGCTCCTCAACCGACAGGTCGGCGCAGTCAACTTTGCGCCTCTCAAGCCACGCTTCCTCGAGGTTTACCAGGCTTCAAGGACATTCCTCCCTGCCTCTGACGGACTGCCGCCTCTAGTGAACTATGTCCGTCGTACCCTCGACGAGACGGACCCTAGAAAGGTGTTGCCTATTATTCCTCGCGACCTGGAGACCTTGGCCGCCAATGATCTGCAGAAGGGCTACGACTGCATGAAGGCCAACAAGCTCGACGAAGGTCTCAGGATCTTCAAGGGCATTCTACATGCCATTCTCATCAACTCTGTGTCAAGTGAGGACGAGGTTGCCGAGGCCAAGAAGCTCATCGCCTCCGCCAGCGAATATGCCGTGGCCATGAACATTGAGCTGACGAGAAGACGGCTTGGCTCTACCGAGGTGGTGGCTAAGGACCCCGCCAGGCTTCACAGGAGTCTTGAGCTGTCTGCCTACTTCACAATTCCCAAGATCGAGGTGCCTCATCGTCAACTCACTCTGCTGAGCGCCATGCAGCTGGCCTCGCGCAACAAGAACTACAACTCCGCGCTGAGCTTTGCCAACCGTATTATCGCCAACGGCGGAGCCACGAAGATTGTCGAGACTGTGAGTTGACCCATATGTTGCCCGATTCGAATGTTCTTGCTAACAGTCATCTTAGGCCAAGAGAACCAAGGCTCAGTGCGAGCGCAACCCGCACGACGCCGTGGAGATCGAGTTCGACCAATTTGCCGAGTTTGACGTGTGCGCAGCCAGCCACACACCCATTTACAGCGGCACCAGCTACGAGGAGTGTGCATTCGATGGATCCAAGTATCACACCAAGTACAAGGGCACCGTCTGTCGGGTGTGCGAGGTTTGCGAGATCGGCAAGCATGGTAGCGGATTGAAGCTGTTCGCCTAGACAAATTAATGACTGGGGAGGAAGAGAACGTGGGTTGGAGTTTCGAGTCTTTGAAAAAGTGTGACCAGATGCGCGACGAGAAGTGTGATCGGTCTCTGGTTTTAAAAAGGCTGGAATTGGATGAGGTCGGTAGACGATGGATGGCAAAGGAGTCATGTCATGTCTTTTTAGTTTTAGCCTGACTACATGTGACAAAGCATACGAACACTGATACTGTAGTCTACTCGTTGTGAAGCGACTGACACGAACTGATAGTCGATTTTGTCATGTTTTGATTGAATGTTGCTCTCTCTCAAGTTACGATTCTATGTGTCTGGGATTAGTCGTATCCGTACAGCTGTCATATTCGTCCGTCTCCATCTACGCCGCATGTAAACCAGCCTCCAGCTCATAGCCACCAATCCTACGCCTAAAAAGCCACATGGAGAAGCCTCCACGAGTCCAATCAATCATACAATGGTTTCCAGCTCGCGGGCGTAGCCAAGCGTATTCTCTATCACCATCTGGCTGACCTCCTTGTTCTGGGAACCGGGCTCGTCGGCGTCGGTGGAGTCGGGGAAGAAGATCTGGCCGTCGCGGACGATCCAGCCTCGGTGACGGGCGAAGGAGATGACGTCGCCCTCGGATTCGAGGAAGAGCAGGGACTTTGTCGAGCTGATGGGCAGGCTGGGGTATGCGCGCTCGCTGCTGCTTGCGATTTCGGAACGGATCTGGTTCTTAAGAATCTAGGAAGGGTTTGTTAGTATGCTGTATGTGTTAGACACCAATTGGGAAAGCCTACCTCGGAGAAGACGCTGTATTCGTCGCAGGGAACCTCGCTGCTCTTCATGGCTTTCCACACCCGATCGTAGCTGCCCTCCATCAACCATCTCTCCAGACGAATGGGGTAGCCCAGATACCGATCGCCCTCGACGTCAACGTCACCGCCCTCGCGGTTGGCGAGGCTCTCGAGCTCCGTGTGGAACTCGGCGTAGAGGCCCTGGGTCAAGAGCAACAGCAAGCTGAGACCGGTGACTCGGTTCCGCTCGGGAATGTTGGGGGGAAGGATGTTGGAGGGCAGCTCGTAGAAGGGCTGGAGCTGCTGGACGTAGCGGGTGAAGGCGGGGGGGTTGCGGGCGCGGATGGCGAAGAGGGCGCCCTGCTCGTACGTCTCGCGGGCGAGGGGGAGGATGTGCTGGGGCGTGGAGGCGCTCGGGGTGAGGGCGTTGAGCTTGAGGAGGGCGAGCTTGGCCTTGGAGAGGAGGGCGTTGGCCTCGGGGTAGCTCATGGAGGGGGAGTGCTTGAGCTGGCTGAGGATCTGGGCGAGGTTGCGGTCGGCCATGGTGGATGATGGAGCCGGAGTTGGCGGGGGAGAAGTGTGAATGTCGGTCTGGAGGTCGCGTACGGGTGGATTCGACGGGATTTCGGTCGGAATTGGAGGTTGTTGATGGAGTTGTGGTTGAGTGGTTGGTTTGTTTGGATATTGGCTGGAGCTGGTCGAAGCTCCTATGGCCAGGCTGCGATCGGTGACGCGAGGCCACGGCACAAGGCGACGGGCATCGGGGCTGGGTGCTGTCGGGACTAGAGAAATTCCGGCCGTGGATTAGGTAATCATGCAAGCTCAACCTTCAATCACCACCACCACTCGGGTCATCAAGGTCGAAACTAGAAGAAATCTTGAGTCGAAATCAGACTAGCTTTACGATAAAAGGCACACACACGTAGGTACCTTATTTTTTTGAGTTATTTGATGTAGATGGTACACGTGGTGTTGACCAGCAGTCTTCTTCAGTCAGCTGCATTCTCCCAACCTCAGCTCGAGATGTGGCGCCGTGCAGTGGCATGCGAGCGGGCGTGAAACTCGGTAACTTGGGCTGGCTAGAATGGAAAGTGAGGCACCAAGAGCGGAATTATGCGGCAACGACTGCGGTAGCGCCCGCGAGCGGATTCAAAATCAAGTTTTTGAAGGCATTCACACACACTGGGCTGGGCGGATACCAAGTCAGCCTTGCGGACAAGCGACTGACTATTCTCTTTTCCAAAGCTTGAAAGTCGACCTAGTTTGGCGCACTCAGCCTTGCTGCTGAGGGGAGCTATCCGAAAGAAGATAGATCGAGGCACGAAACATGAGTGATGACCCGAATTGGTCGGGCCCGAGATGTATCGACCGGGGGCAACCTCTAGATGCCGGGCTCTGTCGGTGGTGAAGGCGCGTCTCAGGTCTGCAGGGCTTTCAATGAGAGTGATTTTGGGTAACAACTAACAGCTTGATGCAGGGGGAACTGCGTAAATGTGCAATAAAGGGAGATGAGGTTGCATTCGTGGTGCCATGTCAGGGCTGGATATACGAGAGCAAGCTCCAGAACTGCATGACACTGGACGAGACAACTTACATAGACACACAGTGGGCTGAAAATAGCAGCAGATGGGGCTGTGGCTGAGCAGATATGCAGGAGCGACATGGCGACAGAATGGGACGGTTGTGGTGGTGGAGCGGACAGGAAGATTAAACAGCAGCTGCGAGGCAACGCAAACGACATGAACAGGGGACGAGAAAGGAGTGTGATGTTGCCGGGTGCCGGGTGCAGCTTCTTTTCACCGCTTACTAAAGAGATGCTCGTGTTCTTTGTTGGCGCTGACCTCACTCTGGTCATCGGTTGAGGAGCCGAACTACCTGGATACTCGTTAGTAAGGAAGGGAAGAAGATACAGTGACAGTCTCCATAAACTTACCTAGTATTTTCAGTTGATCAAATTCCAAGTTACCCAAGTACATATAGAACAAGCCCTCAACATGGATCCTTCAGGCACACACACTTATATCTGTAAGAAGACGGAATGTCACCTCGCCCGTGATGCATCGCAATCGTTGGTTAGTCGTGCTTGGCACAGAGAGATCCCTGATCATCAGTGAGGCTGGAATCTACCGGTCTTGGAGCTGAAGGTCCAGCTGAAAGGCAGACTCCAATGGAGGGGCCGCCCGGGAGAAGGGCTCCCAAAGTGGTCCAGTTTCATGTGTTCACCCTTTTGGTAAAAGTGACGAGTGATCAGATCAAAATCTCACGAGACCATATAACGGCCCCTTGTGCCACCGGAGGAATGAAGACGAACAGGGAGGGCGGTTGAATGTTGCTCTTGTTTCAGTGACGGTGCCTTCCTTACCTTATTAGCGAGCGGTGGTGCAGCCACTGTGGCTGTTGTCATACCTACCTAAGGTACTAATCACTCGCTGTAGCTCGACCTCTCGTCGGCAGTCACTCTTCCGTAAGTTCCTTCCCAACCAGGTACCCTCCTTTGCTTCCCGTCTCGTCTCTTCCACCTGTCCAAAACTTCACCATTTCACCTAAATTGTATTCCATCCTTAATTCCCACGGCCTTACCCTCGGACCAACGTCAACGAACGACCTCTCAAGAACGGGGGCCAAGCAAACGGAGAAAAGTGGACTCTTCGACGCTCTCAGACTCGGGCTCGCATTTTGAGACTCACCACCACCACCCTTGTTGTTTGGATCCTTTTCTTGAGCCTCTGCTGCAGCTTACCGCCCAAGTGCATACCAATTCGTCCTGTGTGTTCCTCGATCGTCTGCACGTCTAGATCTGCCTATCGTCCTCGCAGAACTGTTCCTCTCTACGACCATCCTCATCAACAACACCACCAGAAATCCAAACGCAAAAACAAACCTTTCAGCCCTCAAGGCCGGCGCACCACGTTAGCTTTACCCCACGCCCCGGGCGGCTTTGCGCATTCGTTGGAATCGGGAGCGCCCCGCCAGCCAGCCGCAGCCGGCACCAGACCACCAACTCCTCCAGGGCCTGCGTTGGAACTATTCTTACAGCTTTGTTGTCCCTAGCTCTGGCTGATTGCTGATGGTTGCCAGTGTGCGCACAACCCAGGATCGCCAATCCTCTCCCCCTCCATCCGAAATTCGTCCATCTCTACCAACCATTCCGCCCTTCGAATACATAATACTTTATCCTCCCGTCCTAAAGCTCTCCTCGCCCCTCTGCGCCCAAAATTTCCCTTCGCTTCTCTCTCCCTCCTCTCTCGCCACCTCCGCTACTCTGTCGTGTTGTCGGATCCTCGTCTTGAGCCCCTCCAACACAGCTTCGACACCCCACTCACAATCTCACCCTTCACTTCTCAGCCGCCGTCATGGCGAGCTATCAGCAGTATGCGCCGTTCGGAAACGAGCCTGCCGGTGGCTCAGCCGCCAACGGTAATTCGTCATGTAAGCAACCCCCGATCCCCGTCCCCCCATATCTTTTTTTTCCAACTCGACACCTTGTGAGAGCTGAGCTGCGGGAGCGGCCTTGGATGCACGTCCTGGTTGGCCGCTTGTGTGGCCAGCGACCTGCGCGTGCATGTGTGCGTGCCTGCGTGCCGACTCGTTTCTTTCGTGGCCTACTTTATTGCCCAGCGTTTCCTTGTTGGCGTTCAAGATAGGGCCAGAATTCCCGAGGGGAACGCCGGCCTGCATGCAGAGCGCACGAAAAGCTCGAGGAACAACAGCCCGAAGAGTGAGAGGGAAGACGCGTACGACTTTGCCATGACCAGATGGATCGCTATCCGTACCCCTGGTTGCAATATTGAGAGCCGAGTCCCAGCCACAAGGAAACACGCAATCTTCATTTGCCATGCCCCTAATAATTCCACATGGAACTTCACGGATGGTAATACGGCCGTCCTGTTCCAAGGGGAAGTGGGATTCTCGCCGCCCAACAACGCACAGCCCACAAAGGTCTTCCAGAATTCCGAGCCCAATTGATGCGGCGCAGATCTAGGCCCCCAGCGGCAGCCGGGCTGGGTCATGTCAGCGAGCTAGACGCTCTCGGGATCAATCAGACACGCAGACGAGAGCCGGCAACCAGAGGCTAGCGACGACGACCAAAACGAAAACCCCCCAAGCCATGGAGGCCTGCAGCGAAACATCAGACTGGCGCCCTTCCAGAGGCTCACAGCAACCCTGGCTGGACCTAGGATTCTTGGCGGCACAGCTTCACGGATGCGGAGCGGCTCACTAGCAGGCATCAATTGTTGTGCTTCTTTGGACACTGCCTCTGGTTCCCAGCGTGACCACAGGCCTGCGGTCGACCTGGCTGCCCGCTCCTATTATTATACATACACGTATTGATCCCCGCGGGACCCTTTTTATGAGAGGTCTGATCCGTCTGGTCCATCCTTCCCGAGTTGTTTTTGTCTCGACTGTTCCGGCCAGCTCGTATCTCACGGCCGCCTGTCCTGCATCGCATCAGCACAAATCGGCCGTGGCCCCCAGCAGAAACGGCGCTTGGCAGTATCGACGAGCCCTTGCGTGCCTGGTCATCCCTGAAGCATACGCCTGCTAGTCGCCAGTCCCAGACTCCCATTCCCGGCGACCTTCTGGATCCCCTCATCAGTTTATCCCAGAACCGCCGGTTTCTGCGAGGTACCCCGCGCTCTCTCAGCCGGCTCTCTAGCTTCCTCCGGAGCGTCTCGAGCTCGCATTTTGGGCCTGGGCCTCTCTCATTCGACCGTGTCCTCGCTTTTCTCCCTCTTATGTGAATCCCGCCCACCGGCTCCCACCGCAGATCACCACCAATCATTCATTCAAGAGACCAGCACGCACGCACGCACACACGCTCGCTCCCCTCGCTCGCGCTGGAACCCAAAAGCATCAGCTCGCCAGATCCCAAACGAGGGTGTGCGCCGCCGCTTCTGCAGCAGTACGAAGTACATCGGCCACCTCGCTCGCTGTTCAGCTTTCGTCTCGCCGAAAACAACCAGTCCCGGGCCCATCTCACTGCCCATTTACTTTTCCCCCCGTCTCCATTGCTGACATCTCACGTCCTCCCCGACAGACGATAGCAAGCCCAGCGACATGGCTCCCCCACAGCTTGGAGCAACGTTTGTCCCCGGAGGATTTGACGACTATTATATGCCCGAGGTGGTCGCTCCCTCTCCCCAAAGGTACGCTCGTGTTCTCTCCCTCTCCCTCGTTCTTCGTCGTCAGCTCTGTCGTCATTCTGTTTAAGCCTCGCTCGCACTCCTCGCCCAGACCCCCATTTCCCGCATTCCCGCGTTCCCCCAGATCCCTGGCTATTTTTGCTCCTTTCCCTCAACCTGGCCCAATCCGGTCCCAACGGTGAAAGGTGGGGCCTCGCTGACGATTCTTTGTCGCTCGGTATCTAGGGTAACCCCTCAGGTCCCCCAAAACATGCAGGAGGACCTTCAGCGGATGGAGCTGGAGGCTACTTCTGTCGAGCCCCGATCAGACGCCGAGCCAGGTCCGCGTCACGGCCGCGAGCCTTCCCTCTCGACCTACATCAATCCCCGCGGAGACGACCCGCCCCGGTCGAAGGGTGCCGCCGCTGCTTCGGACGACGATATTAGAGCATACCAGTCAGCCAGCGACGGAAGGTCTGACCGTCTCGACACCATGAATTGGGACGCCCCCTCATTCTCGCCCTTCCCCAAGGTCAAGGGCGATAATATCCCCCCGACCGACGAGGAGAAGGAGGAGATCCTGTGGAACGCCCGCAAACACGTCCTACACTCGCAAAATGTCTCCATGCAGATTACTTGGGCTCGCGACGTTCTCACTTGGGCCGAAATCTCCCAAGACGCCATCACTCGAGATTATCCCGACAAACCCCGCCCCGCCACCCCCAGGATAGAACACGAGCTTCGCCTGGACGCCACCAACATCATCAGCTACCTCGCCCAGCAGGAGCACCCCGAAGCCCTATACATGCGCTCTAAATGGCTCGAGTTTGGAAAGCTCGGTAACCGCGTCGACAAGCGTGAGGCCTACCTTGGCTACAAGCGCGCCGCCGAACTTGGCCATGGCCGATCCGAATACCGCATGGGCATGCTCTACGAGCAGTCCAACGACATGTCCAAGGCCAAGGAGCACTACTACCGAGGCCTCAGCCTGAAGGACTCGGCCTCCCTGTACCGCATGGGGATGATGAGCCTGTTGGGGCAGCACGGCGAGTCCAAGGATTATCAGACCGGCCTCGATCGCATCCAGAATGCCGCCGACAGCTCCGACGAGGACGCTCCCCAGGGTGCCTACGTGTACGGCATGCTCGTGGGCCGCGACCTGCCCGACATTTCCATCCCCGAGGGACTTTTGGCCAACAACCCACAGACGGCCAAGATGTACATTGAGAAGGCCGCCTACCTTGGCTTCGCTAAGGCACAACTCAAGATGGGCCAGGCTTTTGAACTGTGTCAGTTCGATTGCGACTTCAACCCATCCTTTTCCCTTCACTACTACGGCTTGGCTGCCAAGCAGGGCCTTCCCGAGGCCGCCTTGGGTGTCAGCCGATGGTTCTTGTTTGGATACGACGGCGTGTTCAAGAAGAACGAGGCGCTTGCCTACAAATATGCTCAAGAAGCTGCTGCAGCCAAGCTCCCGACTGGAGAGTTCGCCATGGGCTACTACCACGAGATCGGTATCCACGTCGACAAGAACCTCGGAGAGGCCCGGAAATGGTACCAAATCGCCGCCGAACACGGTAACAACGATGCTGTCGGTCGTCTCGAGTCGCTCAACGAAGATAAAACCCTCTCCAAGGCTGATCACGAATCGACGACCTTGACCCGAATCAAGTCACAACACGGCTCCCAGCGCGGACAACGACCCGATCGCTTCAAACAACCCCAGCAGATGCCGACGCTCAGCGAGAATAGCGCTCCCGCATCCCCCTCCAGCGAAGTTCCTCCGCCTCTTCAGGGGCAGGTCGCGGCAAACTCCCCTCGCGTCACCCCTGGCCCTTCTCTGGGACTCCAACCCACTCTTGTGTCTGATCATGCCCAATTCCCCGATCCCTCGCGAGCCTCTTTCGTTGTGCCTGCTGGCGATCGGCCTCCAGCCTTCAACGTCAGAGTTGATTCCCACCAGAACCCGGTTGCCCGACCCCAATCGGCCGCCCCATACCCCGAGGACGACAGACCGCCACAACAGGTTCCGTTCCGTTCCAAGTCCACGGCGCCTTACCCGGAAGATGATGTGCAAGCCAACCGAGGCCCTCAGTTCAACAACGCCCGCTTGGGTCAAGGGCCACAGGCAGACAGACCTTCGAGTGCCTTTGGCATCAAGCCTCAAACTGGCGGCCCACGGCCCATGCCCACATCCCAATCTATGGGCAATCTCCAGCCTCCCGGCCAAGGCCGCGGGGACCCTCGCCCCGACCCACGCAATAGAGCCGCGTCTGCTGGTGGCTGGGGTCCTGCTGGCGGTCCTGGAGGTCCCGGAGGTCCCGGAGGTCCTCCAGGTGGCCTAGGAGGGCCTGGTAACCGCCCTTATCCCGAGGAGGATGCCTATGGACGAGGAGGCGGTGGCGGTGCTCCCTACCCCGGTGGCGGCCCGTCTGGCAACCGATTACAGAAGCCTCCCCAGGGTAATCAGGGTAATCAGGCACCTCCTATCCGAGACCTCAACTATGAGCGTTTCTCCCGAGTCCCTGGCGCCGCAGGCCGACCCGAACGCCTCAGTTCTCTACCTCAAAACCAAGGACCACCTCCGCAGAAGTCCCCGCCATACGGAGGACCTGGAGGGTTCGGGGGACCCGGGGGACCTGGAGGTCCTGGCGGTCCCGGAGGTCCTGGCGGCCCCGGAGGCCCCGGAGGCCCTGGGGGTCTTGGAAACCAAGGAAGCCAAGGACCTCCCGGAGGTCCCGGAGGACCGCCCCGAGCCCCCAGTGCGCAGGGACAAGGACGCCCTGGAATGGGTCCGGCTCAAGGTGGACCCGGAAGAGTTGGCAGTGCACCTCCAGCTCAGTTCCAGCGGCCTGAAAGCAAGCCAAGCCCTGCTCCCAGTGCTGCCACAGCACCACCAAAGGCGGGCAAAGGCCCAGCTACCTTTGAGGACATGGGTATTCCTCAGGGCAAGCAGGACGGTGATTGCGTAAGTTTAAGCCATTCTTCCTCGCAGAAGCTTCACTAACGTTGTTTGAATAGACTGTCATGTAAGGACATGGTGCGGGAAAACATTCGAGCAATTGATGGCCAAGATAGAGCAAATCTTGGCGCAAGTGACGGGACCAAACGGATCAAGAAGAGTTACACTCTACTACAAGTGACGGTGGAAACAAGCATTTCGGAGAGTCAAGCCGTGGCAAGGGTTACATTTCAGGTTGGGCTTGGATCGAGATCTCGACGGGCGTGAATAGCGAAGCTTGGCTGCCTGGATATGCAGTTGGTTGGAGACGTCGAGTTTGTCTTCTGTAGGTATGACGCTCTTGAAGTGAAAAGGAGTACATGGAACATGCTAGAGAACCCCGAAGAATGCGGGGATATGACCTTGACATGTAGAGAACGTATGATCTTGATAATGTTCCCATGACGACAAGAAGATGGGAAGGCGATAGTATTGGGCGAATATAGAAGGGTAGGAGTATTATTGTACTTAACATAGTTTGTCTGTACTTTATCTACGTTTTATCTTGTGTTTGTCCAGCGTCGAAACCAAGTATCTGATCAATTTTGTTTGGGAGGCTAAATGAATTTAATGCCTACTGTGAAGTCCCCTTCGATCTTATGATGTGGTTACTTACAAACTTATCTAGGGTAGCACTAGAGTCAGCCTGACACAACGGGAAGGGTGGAACAGGACTGAGATTGTCTCGGACGGTTTAAGTCATGTCCATGTATTCGAAGTGTAATTATTTCACGAAATGTAAGTAATACGAGGCGTACACTTCGTGGCATCGTGGCGATGAAGGTGGATGGAAAGTGGATAGGGTGGTGTGTTGGGATGAGTGCTCCTCGCGACGGTGTTGGTGACATGGCAGTAAGTTGGATGGATACGAAAGAAAGTCCTAGCAGGTATTCCTATCAGGTAGGCGCTTCGACGAGGCGTATTTTCGAAGTATACTTGTGGTGGACTTTTGAGGTTATTCAGAGTTCCCGAGGAGGAATTAGGATCATCGACGGCAAGGCACACAAATGACCTGAAAGGGGCATCAATGGCTGCAAGTAGTCGCATCTTGTGAAAGGAAGTATCGGGTATAAAGTGGTAGTCGAGATTGAAGGGACGACCAAATAAGAGGATGTCGGCGCATTAATGGGTAGACAGTGGCATAAGACGCCGAAGCGGTTATTCGCACTCCAACACATCGCACTACCTTGGAGACTGGCTCGTTAGAAATGACCGAATTGATAGGAACGAATAATCACGGGAAGAGACATGAGACGCGAGGCCTCGTTTTCCCGCTCGGCGCTTCGTCTGTTGGGCGGCTCGCCTTAGCTGCGCCATGCAGGAGGCCGAACAGGAGGCCGGCCGGAGAAGATGTTCGCAGGCAGCAGGAACCACGTAACTGGCAGCCATATGTCTGATACCACGAGAATGAGGAAATTTGAGTCGTCGCAAAGAAAGTGTACAAATCCAAATGGGGCCGAGGCTGGATTGGGCGAATATTCCCTGGTGAGGTTGGTAGATGAAGGACTGGTAACGTTGGCAGTCATGGATGAGGGCTGAGAAAGGTGGACGACTTGGCGGACGAGCTATTGGACGGAGGAGATACTTGATCACCCGTAGCGAATCGAAACGAGGGTAATGGAAGCGGGCGAGGCAGTCTTTTTGGTTTGAGAGGTTGAAATCGAGCCCATCACGTGCGGCAGCAGGCAGTTGGCAAACGGCAGAGCCGAAAAACCAACAGAAGGCTGGCTCAAGAAGGACGAATGAGGCGAGGATCTCGTTCGTGGTTTGTTTTGTTTATAATCTCGCATCGCGCTTCTGATTCTCCCTTGCATCCCGCCTCGCTCAACTTCACCCTCACCATCACCCACCACCCACCACACACCACCACAACCATTTGCGACAGCTGCTTCTCAGTCCGACTTCGAATACAATCATAACCAAACAAAGACGGAGTTTTCCTCTCCTAGAGGATTATTATCGTCTTTATTCTTCTCTTCGCATCTCTCGCTCTGGGAAAGTCGAGTTTGCCGTCCCTCCCTGGCCGACCGCGGATGCGGCCTCGTTCCCTGCAATCATCTCTGCAGGCGACGACACAAGCTACTGGTTTTTCTTCTTAATCATCTCATTGTTTCCGTCATTTTTACCGTCTGTTTCTTCTTTTCTTTCCCCTTGTTGTTGCCTCTCACCTGTCTTGCCCCAATTGAAGGTACCTTCCTCCGGGTTTTAGTACCTACTGTCATTTGCGCTTGCCTAATCGCCTGGACTGCACCTTCCCTCCTACCCGGGCACGAAGATGACTTCCAAGGCCCCCTCTTCCGACACTCACTCAAACTTGAGTGTGAACGAAGCTCTGTACAACCATCTTGCTTTACCTCCTCATCTGCCTCATCGACAAGACCCAAACACCATCGAGATTGAAGGCGCCCTCCTCGAGCGAGCAATCGTCTCAGCTCAATGCTTGCGGGATCTCCCCGGGAACGAGCACTACTCGACCTGGGACTCCGTCACTCGCAGTCTCCAGGCAGTCAAGACCATCACCTCCAGCGGAAATGTCGATCGCTTGATGCTGGCTCGGGAGTTGAAGTCTTTGGGGCAAGAGGACTTCCTTGTCGTCCACGTTCGGAGCCAGAATTGTGCCCTGTTTGTTTACCGGTCGAAAGAGTGAGTCACCTACTCCAAGTTTGCTGCCCACTAACTGACATCAAGCAGCCCTGTTCTCGGTTCCTCTGTCGTTCTGCTCGGTTACTTCGATTGCGAATTGGATCAGGGTGACCTCTTTCGCGGTCATGTCTGCTCAGGGCATGGCGCGACTGGCGTGGGCAGTCGCAAGGAGAGGTTTAACTACACGAATAGATTGACAATTTGACATGGAGAAGTTCAGGTTGTTGCATTTTGCCGCCTCGCCAAGGGGGTCACGAGATTGGGGACTTCAAGGGGGTCTTCAACAGGGTCTTCGACAGGGTCTTAGTCGGTCTTGCGGCGGGTGGTTCGGGGGGGGCATCGTGATAACAGCGTACGGAGACGAAGGGAGTCGGAGAGGAAATAAAGGTCTATAAAGCCAGCAATATTAGTAACCGTACGAGTCAAGGAAGGAAGCGACCAGTAGCCAAGAGCAAGTTGCGCAGGAGAAACGCGCCCGCCAGTGGGAGAAACACGCAGGAGGAAGCTGCATGAACCCGGCAATAGTCGCGTGCGAGCGAAAACGAGAGGGAATGAAATACCACACTAGAAGCCGCCAAAAACCTGCGTTTTTTGGCTCCTTGAAGCTTGTGAGGGAAGGAATACATACCTGCTGCTGCGATTGATGTTGTTGAGGAAGGAAATGAGGAAATTGAAATGAAGGCGCGAGCCTCATAACAATAGGCCTCTGGCTTTAGGGTCACGTGGAATAAGGTCACATGACGTACGGAATTGACAGTGATTCATACGACGCATCGCGACATTCCTCTATGAGTCAATTAAGCTCTTATATGAGCGTTCGAAGCTATTGCGAAAATGCATTTAATAGAGCGCCTCTACGGATATGTGGATAGGCAATTGATTTCCCCTCAATTCAATTACGCGATTCTACGTGTCAGTACGCCTCGGCGTTGGTCTATCAAAAAAGAGGGGAAAAATTGAATTGACACAACTGTCGGCGCTATTCGTTCCATTATGCTCTCAAACTTTGCCTTCAAGACTGCAATCAAAGCCACGTTTTTTGACACTGAGTACATTGATTATCGTCAGCCAGCGTGCAGCGGGTTTTACGCCTGCGACCGGCGGTGCAGGTACGCCTGGTGAGTTTGTTGCGCTTCCGGGGATCGGTGGAATTGTAGATGACGATTTCCAGTGGCCTGGACATATCGCTACCCTCGTTATACAGAGCGAAGAAAAATGAAAGTAACAACTAGTTATTGAAATTGATGAGCCGTTGGCTCCTTGGGTGTCTCTTGTAAGGCGTCTGACGGACTGCATCGTAGCAGGTCGACTGGGGGGGAAGGATGCGACTTCCCTGTGCTAGATGTTCTGGCAAGTAAGTTGCCTCATCGCAGCTTCCTTTGCCTGGCACTTTCCCATTTGGCCGTGAGGATAATAAAAACCTGGCTACTAGTAACTTCTGTGATTATTCCAATGTCCCCAAGGTATATAAGGACGCCAGTATGCCCTCGACTCCAACTTCATCCCGCGCGCTTCAGTTTACCCGATTATCGCCACCGCCCAAATTCTGCATCCACAAACTCCAACCAGCGACACGTTCTTCCCATCTCAGAAGCAAGAGCTCGCCAGTGACGAAGCTGGAACTTTGGTTGTCCAATATGCCACCCCCCCTCCTCGACTACCTTGTTGTGGCAGGTCCTCCTCCGAGTGACGCTGAGCAACGTAACTATTATTATGGTCTCCCCAGCAGACCAAAACTGATCGCTCGGTCAAGCACAGATGTGTGGCAGTTCCAGCAAGACGAGTGGCCAATTGGGAAAATACTTGGAACCGTTGGAAGGCATAATGAGATTGTTCATCTTTGGAACGACTCGACGGGACCGCTTCGACACGACATTATTGCCGCGGTAGACGGACTGGACTGGACGTCAATTGATATCCTGCGGATCGGATACCAGAGAACTCGCGGTGGTGATTTCACCAACTCTACAGACGGCGTCCAACACCCTATTGTGCTCTTCATCTCGGTCAAAAAGGGCTCAACGGCATTCCCTATCGGCTATACAACCGTCATGCAGTGTTACCAAATCCTCCAGCAGCACGGCATTCATGATGTTCATGTCGAAATGAAAGAGGCACAGTTTACTCCCCTGGTTTCGACTCCTACCCCAACCCCTGCTGCTGCCCCCAAGCTGTCTGCGGCTGCGCTGGTAGAGCCCCTGGACGTTCACGGCCTGTTCTCCGAACTTCTCGGACAATGCCTTGCCAGCTCCGACTTGCCTAACAGAGAAGGCACTGGTTGCCTCTATCTGCGTGACAAGGACACCAACAAGGTATTGGCTTTGTCCTGCCGACACATTTTCTTTGACAGCGGAGACAGCACGGAGTATCGGCACCACGCCAACACAGCCACGACATCTGGACGCACCATCTTGCAGCCTGGTGATGACACCCTCGCAACCAAGAAGCAAGACGTGGCTAAAGGCGTGAGAGCCTTCGACCTGATTATCGAAGGAGTCGAGAAGCGACGCAATATGACGCAGGAAAAAAAAAACGCCGTCGCCGCCGAGCACAAGGCCCAAAAATCCATCTGGCAACAGGCAGAACAAAGGCTGGCCCAGCTGGAGGACCCCGCGACAAGAATCATCGGGCATTTGATCTTTTCGCCCAAGTTTGGAACTGGCACGACCGAGCGCGGCGGCCAGCGGATGAGAGACTGGGCATTAATCGAGCTCCATCAAGACAAGTACAGTACCGCTCTAGGCTTGCTCGAAAACCGAGTGGTGCTCCCCGATTCGGCCATACATGACCTCTCGAAGGCAGCACAGGCAGAATTTGGTCAAGTCGATTACGACCAGCCATTCGAAGCATCAAACACTGCGTTACTCGATGGAACAATTCCTGAACGGGACATGTACGACTGGCGTCTTCAAGACGAGGCCGCCTCGCTAGGGGCTGGTGCCGTCATGGTCCTCAAATATGGCCGTACGACTGGCTTCACCATTGGCCTCGCCAACGAGGTCAAGTCGGTGCTGCGACTGCCACTCGATGACCATTCTGTCCTTTCTGAAGAATGGTGCATCTTGGGTCAGAAAAAGGACCCAGAGGGCCGGAGAGTCGACTTTTCCGGCAGAGGTGACTCGGGTAGTTGCGTGTGGGACACCAAAGGGCGCATCGGAGGCATGCTAACCGGCGGGAGCGGCGACGAGTCTAAGGGAGCATATGACACAACATATGCTACCCCAATAGAGTGGCTCCTGGAGGATATTCGGGCGCATGGGTTTAACGTGGAGATTATCTGACGACGGGGTTCAGTGGAACGAACGACAACCGGAGGATGCTCCCGCTGAACATCAAGCAGGAGGACCTCCCTAGTCTCGTGTGTTGAAAGTTGACCCCTGAGTCCACAAGTCCGATCCCCAAGGTGGCTGGGAGGCTGGACCACAGTCCAGCCT
>JAMQMW010000538.1:24489-37042 GCA_024115155.1 Thelonectria blattea
ATCCTTTTCACATAACTCACACTTCAACATCATGCACACCAGCGCCGAGGTCTTGACATACCTATTGTGTGACCGTAACCGCCACTGCCTCGTACCTCGCCAGCTCTACGGACCTAGCTTTACCGGAAGAGCCACGGAATTGGACCTCCTGAAGCTTCTGGAAACGGAGAGGATTCGGGTTCTCATCGACGCTGGCAGCGCTATATTTTGATGAAGGAAACAGACCATGGGTTATCTCGCGGCAAGGAACGAAGACACCGCTTCTCGCTTCGCCATTTGCGGACGATCTACGCCAGTGTCTTGTATACCTCGACGAGGTAAGCAACCACCATGGTATTCAGCTCAGAATCTCACATATTCCAGGCGCACACTCGCGGCACCGATCTGCGACTCCCACCACAGGCTCGGGGGGCTTTGACGCTCCGACTTGGTCAAACCAAGGACCACACAGTTCAAGGTTAGCATACCAGCAGGTTGAAGAAGGGGTTCCAGGTGCTAACTACGTCACAGCTGCCATGCGCCTACGACAACTCGGAACTACGCAGTCCGTTTCCTTCTTTGTCCCACCCGAAGTACATCAGAGCATTGCGGGTCTGTTGAAGCAGAGTGTGTGCGATGATATCGATTCTGGCCACGTGTAAGACCCCTCGAAATCACGCAGGGCTTTTGTTCTCTGGTCCGCCCAAGAAAGTATCACTAACAATTGCCTAGGATCGAGTGGCTTCTGCATAACACCTGTGACAGCATTGAGCAGCTCCAACCGCTGTACTACTCCCAGGGGATGGACTTTTGTCGTCGATCATAGGCGGCACTGAGCTACCCGGACCTCTTTTCGAACGAGCGGCAACGAGAAAAGTACGTTGCGACAATCAAGCAAGAAGAGCAGCAGACGTTGCAGCAGCTATACGACCCGAAGCCCAAGAATCGTGGCATGACATCACACAGTTCGACAAACGCAAGTCTCCGGGAGTACATTGGCGAGCTCAACTCTCGACGACGGGCGTTTCAGGATAACGGAAGAGCTGTTCACGGCTCGGCTTTGCAAGAGGTCGAACAAGAGAGAGAGGTTGCGTTTGAAGTGGAATCGGTGAGGCAGGTCAAGAGGCCTCAACAATTCGCAGCGTGTTCGTTTCCGGGACTGCAACCAGCGTTGGAAATGTTTGCAAAGACAGGGAGGATTCCGGCAGATGCTAACTACTTCACCCACGTCTTCTCGTCTCTTGCCAAGACTGGCCTTGGGAAGCGGTTCGGAGTGTCTCGGGGCGTGACCGAGTCCAAGCTGTACGTGACGGCTGAGTTTGACAAGACGATCAAACACCAGTTCGACAATACGAAGGACAACCTTTTGGTAAGTTGGTGGTGCAATTGGTCTTGGGGACTGGCAATGTTGACGCTGTGCTTTAGCGACTCGTCAATTGGATTCTCTGGAGCCCTCGAAGCGAAACGGCCGTGGTGGTGATACTGGAAGAAGCCTCTCACGTTTATCCAAGAGTGGCTCGCAGTCCGGCGGCGAGGTCAGGACTTTGCTCACAGCCCGATGGGGTTCCTCAGCCAAGGCAAGCCCCTGCACGACGAGCATCCCTTTTTTACACAGACGAAGGAGGAGAAAGGGGACGACGACGCCGTGGCGCCAGTGACGTACGGCAACAGCTACAACGGCGCAGGCCACGATGGCGACGATGATTTCTATGGGATGGATGACATGGAGGGTAACGATGAGGGCGACTACGAGGTCAAGGACGACGGGATTGTTTGAGGCGAGTCAGATGTGTCGAGCTTGGAGAGGGGTTGGGAATTGTGAACAATGTAGGTAATCAACTTGTACAGTATCCAAAAGACTCGCGATGTGCATGTTAATCACTCCACAGACACAGCCACGGGTGTTTTTTTTAATGATGTGGCTGGACGAGTACGAATATGCATGTCGATTGGATTTGGGGGCGGAAAAACGCATGGGCTTGTCGGGGTCAAGACGAGGCTGCGAGATGCGTTGGGCTCTTCTCGCCTTCATCATCACCAACTACACATACGTTATCTGACCATGCAACCGTTGCTAGCCGACTGCCTCCTCTCCACGGCGAGCGGCGACTCCGAACACGCCGACCACGGGCTCCTAGCGGCCGTGTACTCGACCAAGACGGACCACCTAGCGGCGCCGGCCCGGCTCGACCCGGGCGCCACGCCGGACGCGGCCTCGGTCGACGCCGAGATCCATCGCGAATTCGACGTGGACCGCCTCACCTGCATCCAGCGCCACTGGTGGCTCGTCGGGAGGCCCACGCCGCCGCGTCCGCTGCACCGACAGGTCGCCCTGGGGAGGTGTCTGGTAGTCGAAGAGAGGATGGACATGCACCTCGTTTGGACCACGGGACGCATCTTTCTCAAGCCGTTACCGCGGTTTGTCCTGTGCGATCGCTTCTGGGATCGGTGTCTGACGTGTCGGGATCCCGGGTGTGCTTGTTCGGCGCCGACGCCGGTGACCTTGTCGCCGAATAACACGACTGGTACGCGCGCTGGACTGCTCGCTCCGTCTTCGCGGTCCAAGAAAAAGGCCCAGCAGCCACCACGGAACCAGTGTCTCCGGGGCGCGAATCGTCGGCTCGCGCTGGGGTTCCTGGTGTCGTATCTGGCGCTGATCCGCCACGAGAGCGACTTTTCCATCGCCCAGGACGCGCGCCTGGTTCCTCGGGAACTCACCTGGCCGGCCTGGCACGCCCTCTCCCGCCGAATCCTCGACACATCCTCTCCCCAGACCCTAGGGAACATCAACCGCCACATCGACCCGCGCTTCGTCTACGGCGAACTGCGCCTCAGCCGCCTCAACAAGATCTACAGACTGACCCTCATCCAACCCTTCCGCGGCTACGTGTACAGTTTCTAGCGGTACGACGACTTTTGGAAGCGCAACCTCGCGACCCTGACGTCTACCCTCGCGTACATGGTTATCGTCCTGACGGCCATGCAAGTCGGCTTGGCGACGAGCGAGCTGGGGGATTCGGTTGCGTTTGGACGGGCGAGTTCGGGGTTTGCGGCGTTTTGTATACTCGCGCCGTTTGTGGTGGGCGGGATGCTGGTTGCGCAGTTTGGGTTCTTGTTTGTGGATAATTGGCGGTCGACGACGAGGTATGCGAGGAAGAGGGAGAGGGATATTGGGGTGGGTGTTTGAGGCCGAGGGGATATGGTTGGGAGTGTTGGAGGGGATGGGATGTTTGACTTGGCCGGGACGGCATGGTGGCGTGGGAAGACTCTCGGGATTACAGTACACGGGGTTGTCCACGGGATCGTCTCAGGGAACTAATTACTTTCATCTTGTCCCTCTTCGTGACTGACACGGTGGTTGACCGTGTATTTTGACGCCAGATTGTTATGCTACAGGACCGGCAAGTCTCATACTGACAGCCAACGGGATCCTTTTGTCTGACGAGGAACCTAGGTAGGTTCAAGAGACACGTCGCCAGCCTCGTTGTAGCCGATAAAATCTACTTCTGTTCCTTACACGGCCTCTTCGACATCCTCTGCCAACCCCCCGCGACGTCAAGTCCAACGTCAACGACGTCTTGGCCTACCACAAGCCCGAGACTATCCCTGCCATCATCCCCCTTATAACCCAAGTACAGTTCTGGGCATGTTGGATGCAGCCCTACTAGAAGTAGTGAGAGTACGAAGAGGGTGAAGAAACTATTCGTGTCATGAACTTGCTGGAGGAATCCTTAAATACCAAGGTTGATCGGCCGTGGGAGCATCCTGCATCTTCACCACAGACCAAGCCCGCCATTTATCCCATATATACCAAAACATCATCGCACATATTCTTTGTGCTACAATCAAGACTTCCATGCCATCTCCTCAACACTCTAATACACACTCAGGTCGAGCCACATTAGTAGTCCTTAACTAAGAAACGTCCTCCCCCAGGTGATCCAACCTTCAACACAAAAAGACACACACTCAACAGTCACAATCAAAACAGACAAACTGAATGGGCGAAGTATTGCTGGGATATAATGGCTATGTGACCATACTTGACATGAGTCCTCCATCTAACTCCCTCAATTAAACCACGTCCCAGCAGTCAGAATTACACCGCCCGTCCAAAAATTTCGTCAAATGCCGTCCGTAATAGAAAGCAAATCTTCTAGAATGCACTTCGCCAAATCCATCAAGTTGCGCATCCCATGAAGTGCGCCGTTACTCCATCACAGAGTCCCACACCTCCTCCTCGTCGAAACGCTCAATGCCATCTCGACTCCATTTGTAAAGTCCACGTCGCAAAGCCGACGCGACAGTCTCGCGCTTGACCCGGACAGGCTCCGTCTCAGAGCGACAGTCCGAAGCGATGCAGCTGTTGTCGGTCCAGCCAATGCGGAAGTCGTCACCCCACCAGGTTCGCAACTCCAGGCCGACACGCACGGTGATGAGCACCGAAGAGAGATCCTCGTATCCTTCCAGTTCAATGGGTGTCAGCTCGTAGCCGCCCTCATGGAACGTCGAACAAGCAGGGACCTGCTTCGTCTCCGACCAAGCGATAGACTCCTCGCCAGCCAACTCGTTGTTGTATCGGTAGGCAGAAATCCCCACTTCGCACCATTCCTCGTTGCCCTGGGTCTCGCATCCCACGCTGGCACCATAGAAGTTGAATCTGAAGCATGAGCTGGAGGCGTGGGGACCGACGCCAATCTCAGCAACATCTCCAGAGCCAGTCGAGGCAGTCTTGGAGAGGGAGGGTGGGACAAATTCGACAATCTGGCCACCTGAGGATGGCAGGAATGGCTGGGCATGCTTCGAGGATGGGGCGGCAATGTGAAAGCCTTCGGAGAACCAAATATCCTCAACGGGGTTGAAAAGAGGACCAGATCTAGCGGAGTCGAACTGGGGATATTAGCAGGGTCGTATATGGGGCGGGAGTTAGACTTACATTGACAGTCAGATTTCCAACGTTGCCTCCAGCGGGGCAAACCGTTGGGTCACTTGAGCCAGCCCCAGAGGAAGGGGTGGGAACAGGATCAAGACTGCTCGTTGGCATCTCGGTCGATGATGACGAGGTCGAGTTGGCCCAGGCCGCGATGAATGGGAGCCTAAGAGGGAGTTAGCAAATCCATGCGAAGATGCAAAGAAGGGATCAACGAACCTATCTTGTCGTCGAACGACTCGCTTGCCAGCCTCGCGAGCAGGAACGGCAACAGTAGCCATGGTGGTCAGAGGGAACTTGATGGTGTAAGTCGTGGTTGGTTCCGGGATGAGGTTGGTCCAAGTTTGGGTCTGGAGGGTGGATGAAAGAGGCCAAAGAGTGAGTTCCGTGGGGATAGGGCCATATCCGGCGTTGGAGACGGGAATATCGCCGGGGTTTCCAGCAGAGCCACCAGTGATGACTGATCCGTCGGTAGGATTGATGACGAGGGTGACGGTCGATGTCAGTGTGCCAGTCGTTGTGCCAGAAGCCGCGCCGGCAGCAGCATCTCCAGTAGTACTCTCGCCGACAACAGGACCTGAGGCAGTGTCATACGGGCTGAGGCTGGGAATGTTGGTTGGGATTGGATCAAACCCGCCATTTGAGGGAACAGGGCCGGTTGGCACTGGAACTCCAGGAACAGTGCTCTGTGGGAGACCGCCTGGAAGACCACCATCAGATGGGGCGGGGATCACAACAGTCTGAACGATTGGAGTAGCCTGGCCATCGGGTCCGATAATTGAAGCAGTGCTAACGATAGTGGCTTCTCCCGCTGCAGCCTCGGCAGTAGAAGAGACAGGGACGCCATCAGATGGAAGACCAAGGCTAGTCCCAGCAGGCAAATCGGTTGCGGGCACAACCCAGGTGGACTCGACAAGTGTAGGAACGCCATCATCGCCGATGCTGATGTAAGTGGTGCAGGTCGTGATCGATCCTGCAGTGCCAGAGTTGCCCGAAGGGGCATCTGGAATGCCAGTGACCTGACCTGGAACACCGGTAGGAAAGCCTGGTACAGCTGAAGTAGGGACGAAAGAAGGATTGGCTGGGCCCGAAGCCTGGTCAGTTGGGTTGGGGATGACCCAAGTCGAGTCGACGACAGTGGGGAGACCATCTGATCCAATTGTGGTGTAGGTTGTGCAAGTCGTGACGCCAGATCCATCAGGCAAGCCAGAGCCGACAGGGCTGCCGGATGATGGGAGGCCAGGGATGGGACCAGTCTGGTCGGTGACGGTAGGAGGGACACCGGTAGGCAAACCACTGGATACACCAGATGGGCTGTCGGGATTTAGGGCAGTGAGAGTGTTCAAAGGCCCAGGGATGACCCAGGTGGAGTCGACGACAGTTGGCAGACCATCAGTGCCGATGACAGTGTAGCTAGTGCAAGTCGTGATGCCGCCAGGGCCCGTTGGAAGACCTCCAGGAACGCCAGATGGGACGCCAGATAGGAAGCCAGTTAGAAAGCCACTTGGAAGGCCGGTTGGGAGACCAGATGGGATGCCAGATGGGAAACCACTTGGGAAGCCCGTTGGAGCGCCAGTTGGAAGGCCTCCTGGGATGCCATTGTCGGTAGACACAGGCTCGGGGAAACCAGCGGAACCGTCAACTGGCGTGGGCGCAGGTACAATCCAGGTAGATTGAACAACAGTTGGGTGGCCATCGGTACCAACGACGGTGAAGGCCGTAGATGTTGGGATGCCTGGGACTCCTGCGGCGTCGGTAATGGTAATGCCACCTGGACCCAGCGTGACTCCAGAGGTAGGGAACTGTCCAGGGAGCTGACCAGAACCATCTGGGCCAGGAGTGCCTGTGGGGATGACCCAAGTCGAGTCAACAACAGTTGGAAGGCCATCAGATCCAGTAACGGTGAACTTGGAGCAAGTTGTGATGCCATTTGGCACACCAGAGGGGCCAGTACCGTCGGGTCCTTGGGGAAGACCAGCGGGAAACCCGGTGCTGGTGGGTTCTGGGAACGAAAGGCCGCTAGAAACGCCTTGAGGCAGACCCGTAGGAATCGAGGAGATGACGGGTGGCAGGCTCTGGCCCTGAGGAGTGCTTGGAATGACGGTGGGAAGTCCATCTGCACCAGTGATGGTGATGACTGAAGGGGGCACTGGAAGGCTTTGACCTGGGGCACCAGGCAAGACAGTGGGAAATCCATCCGCGCCAGTGGTAGTGATGTATGAGGTTGGGGTGGGGAACTCTTGGCCCTGTGGGATGGCCGGGATGACGGTAGGAAGCCCATTTGCCCCAGTGATGGTGATGAATGAAGTAGGGACGGGAAGACCTTGACCCTCTGGAACACTGGGAATGACAGTTGGAAGTCCATCAGCGCCGGTGACAGTGATGAATGAGGTGGGGACTGGCAAACCACCAGAAGCATCCGTTGGCCAAGGAGTGACTCCAGCGGGCAATTGAGACTCAACCGAAGTAGCTTCCACAGGCGAGCTGTCGCTGAACTCCGTCGCAGTCTCCGAAGGGTTGTCATTTGGGAAACCAGGTGCACTGCCAGGGACCCCAGGTTGAGAGACCTGAGGAGCAGGGAAAGGTGTTGGCGAGCCGGTGCCAGGGCCGCTTGGGAAACCACCCGAGCCGTCGCCGGGAGCGCCAGTTGGGGAGCCAGAAACATCGCTCGAGTACGCTGGAGCAGTGCCATCACCAGGAGTAGTACCATCGCCAGGAGCAGTGCTGTCTCCAGGAGCAGGTCCGTTGCCAGGAGTGCCATCGCCGGGAGTGCCATCGCCGGGAGTAGAACCATCACCAGGGGTAGTGCTATCACCAGGGGTAGTGCTATCACCAGGGGTAGTGCCATCACCAGGGGTAGTGCCATCACCAGGAGTTATGCCAGAGCTCTCGTCACCCTCGGAAGGACCCCAGATGTCAAGAGTCAGAGTGGTGAAGAAGGACACAGAAGAAACGGCCGAGTGCGAGAACACAGGGGGTTCGGTGATGACGGGAGATTGAGCGCCAGTCTCACTGGGGTCAAAGCCACCCGGGAAGGAACTGTCAGGCGAGCCAGGCTGAGGTCCGACTCCTGAGCCATCTTGGGAGCCATCAGGCTTGGTAGGAAGGACAGTGACAAAGACAGTCGAGGTTCGTGTGCCGGCGCAGGTAGGGGAAGGGGGCACGTGGCCGCCAGAGACATCGGGGACATTTGGGTCACCAGGGACACCAGAAGCGCCAGGGACGGGAGCGCCCGGTAGCCCAGGAGCACCGGGAGAACCGGGCGAACCGGGGGCATCGGGGATGGAAGGGACACCGGGAACAGTGGGGTTGCCGGGAACGCCAGGAACGCCGGGGACAGGAGCACCAGGAACACCGGGAACTGGAGTACCAGGAACACCGGGAACTGGAGTACCAGGAACGCCGGGAACTGGAGTACCAGGAACGCCGGGAACGCCGGGGACAGGAGTGCCAGGGACGCCAGGGATGTCAGGGGAACCGGGAATTGGGGTACCAGGGACCCCAGGGACCCCAGGGAAGCCAGGAGAACCAGGGACACCCGAAGCGCCGGGGACAGGAACGCCGGGGAAACCAGGGACGCTCGAAGCGCCGGGAACAGGAAAGCCAGGGGCACCAGGAGTACCGGGAAAACCAGGAGAGCCAGGGACACCGCTGGGAAGGTTGTTTGGATCGATGACAGAGCTCACGGCGGGAATGCTTCCTGGTGGAGGGATGACAGGCGGAACACCGCCAGGAATAGTTCCCGGGATGCCGCCAGGGACGCCGCCAGGGACGTCGCTGCCAGGCACCGTGGGAGGAAGTCCAGTAGGGACGGTCCCGGGGTAGGGAGCGGTTCCGGGAGATCCATCTGGATTGACGGGAGGAACATTGCCATTGGCATCAGTTGGGGAGCCGATAGGGCTGCCGTTCTGAGAACTGGTTCGAGTTAGAAGATGTGAGACAAAGGACGACCAGGTCACTTACCCGTAGTCGCCAGCTTGGGCGTTGGAGTAACCCAACAGCCCGGTGACCAAGACGGCCCCGAGGGATGCGGAGATGCGCATCGGGAGAGTCCTCTGCCAGAAGGGAGTTCCGAGGCTGGAGAGGAGGTTGAACGACAGGCGATGGAGATGGCGAGATGCTTGTGAAGGAGGCGATGAAAGAGTGAACGACTGGTCGAAAGAACCAGGTCAAGAGTAGAAGGATGAACGAGATGAAGTGTCAACGAGACCTCGTTGAAGGAAGAGGATGAAGGAAGAAAACTTTGTGGGCGATGTGCGTTGTGGGAAGGGGGAAGGTGTGTGCCCTGCTCGATCGCGGGCAACTGGCTGGGTGCTCCTTCCCCTTTGGTTGAGAACTGTTGAGGGTGACGCGTCGAGATGAGGCATTGCCTCAGGCTTACACGAAGCATCGCGGTTGAGGGAAGGAGCAGGAAGGGAAGGAGCACCTGGGTGTTCGAGCCACCCGGCCGCTGCACCCCGACCGATGATTAAACTTGACTGTACGGAGCAGAGGGTTGATGGAGGTAATTGAAGTACGGAGTTGAGCTTGATGCCAGGGAGAATTGCATCTCGTGGGTAAAACTACATTAAACTTGATGTGAAAGTATGGCTTCCCCGAGTAAGCCTTGGTGTTTTGTGAGGGCATCGTCTTCGACGCTGTGACAGTACTTCAACTGTTGGTGGTGATCAAAATCTAGCATCTCAGGCGCACCTGCCTCTTCCGTCCACCCTCGCTCGAACACTCAGTTGAGGCCTCTCGGATGTGAGTGGTCAAACAGGGAAAACTTTGTCTGTCTCGCCATTGGCCAATTCCAACAGCGCAACTCGGACCTGCCTCGCGAATGCCCGCCAGAGGACACCCAGTGAAGGGCTCCTTCCTTCAGGTTGGCAAACTCGGATGATGAAACAAACTTGAACCTGAGGCAGAAATTGGCAACGGCTTGAGGGTTCACGGCGTGGCAAGAACGATGGGATCCGATGAGTGGGCGTCGTTGAGTTCAAGCAGGAGCTGGAGATTAAGAGTTGCAAATTATGCCAACGTCCAATCCATCAAACCGCATCCGAATAAGGTGGCGGCGGTGCCGAGGGATCCTCCTCTTGGATGGGATAACGCACAGGTTCCCTCTGTTCCTCTTCTTGGATGAGATAACGCACAGCTTCCCTCTGTTCCTCTTTTTCAATGCGTGCAGCCCACATGCCGGCACCTGTTGTCGTCGTCAAGAGGAAGAAGAGGGCGAAGACGGGAATCAGCTCCAAAATCATGGCCACGGTTCCAAACCAAACGTACTCCCAAGCGTGGTCTCGCAATGCCTTCTTCTGTTCGTCTTTGGAATACCCCTTCAGCTGAAACCATCGGTAGTGCGCCAACTTGCCGAGTCTCGCTCCCGTGATGATGATGAAGGCTGGAGTGCCGACGTAGGGAATCAGGTTGAGTGGAAGGAAAAAGATGAGCTCGGCGATCTGGATGAGGCTCCACGGGGTGAAGATGGCCGGGCTCGTCGGCTTTCCCAGCATTCTGACGGCATCTGGGGCATCTGGGAATAAAATTCGGTGAGGCGAGACGAGATCCGTGAGAGAGTAATTGATGAGCGTGGCCTAGCTTGTGAGTAGGTGTTTTCAAAGAGCAAGGAAAACTTACGTCAAACACGTCGACTCGACATTCGTCGACGAAGAAGCCCTCGAAAAGTCCCTGGATGATGACCAAGCCTTCTCCGAGCACCAAGACCACGGCGTTGACCCAAGCACCCCATCCATGGAACAGAGCCAGGAAAGCGAATTGGGGAAGAAATGTAAAGGTGAAGAGAATAAAATAGACCAAAAACGAGATGAGCGACAAGGGCATGATACGTCCGGCAAACAAGGGCCAAAACTCGCGATGGCGCAGGAAATACCAGATGCCGCGAAGAGGGTACGACGCGGCGGCGGCAGCTCGTTTGAGGTACAGAGCTGGTCGATGAATTGGACGCGACAAGGCCTCTACCCTCGTGGGGTACGGTCGGCGAGGTGTACTTTCTCGGGGCATATTTGCGGCTAATAAAGATGGACAAAAGGATGAGGATCAGGCTGGACGTCAGCGAAGCATCGCGATGTTGTTGCCTTGCTCCACGTGCCTGGATTTCTTGGAGTTGTGCGCATCTCCGTCAAGATCAGGCTCCGCATTACGTCATGTTGGAGGCGAGCTGTTTCCGGGATGTGCACGGACCATGTCAGAAAATTGCCCTTGAATCAGAGGGGGCAAGGGTCTGCCATTTGCTCGCCGAGGGGCAAAGCTTTCCTCGAGTGTCAGAGCAAAGGAAAGCAATGCCCCCACGGCTTTCAAGAGAAAGAAGCGAACCCCAAAATATGCATGAAGGGGTATAGGGTAAGCTCAATGACAAGAAGCGTCTTGAACAAGCCAACTTTCAACGCGCATCCCGCAAAACATGAGGTACGTATTCAGACTGCTTATAACCCAATCTAAGAACTCGGCGATGCCAAATCACTCCCCTCAGGCACAGGAAGCCGAGCAGTCCGCGTGTAAATGTGCTTCGCGCCCTCCCAACTTAACCCCTCCACACACCCTCCCTTGACGCTCAGGGTCGGCTTGGGCTTCCCGTCCGGGAGGATGCTGCGATGGATCACCCTGACGCCGCAGTGGTTGCAAAAGTAGCACTCGAGGGTGTTTCCGGCGTCGGTCGGGCGCACCCAGACGCCCATCTTGGAGCGCACTTCTTCGGGCAGCGGCCAGATGCCCTCGGCGGGGAAGATGGCCGAGGTGCCAAAGGCCGAGGCGGATTGCTTCTGGCATTCGAGGCAGTGGCAGCAGTAGACGCTTAGGGGTTTGGGGGTCGGGGCGGTGAAGGCGACGCGGCCGCATTGGCATTGGATTTTGGGGTTCATTGTGGTGGTGGTGATAGCTTGTTTGGGTGGTGAAGAGTTGATGAAGTTGGGGTTACGACTGAGCTGCTGCGGAGAAGAAAAGGACGACACCATCAAAGGGCGTGGTTGGCATGCTCATCAGCCTCGGCTAACGGGAGAATGTATTTGCATGACCTTTCACTTGCACCGCTCCCGGCTGACCCGGCATCTCTCAGGGCATCAATTCTCGGCCCTCCGCATTCATAAACGGCAGGAGGGGCTCAGAGAGGATCGGGATTCCGGAGCGTCGTCGGAGCTAAAGCGACTCCATAAAGCCGAAGCCGTGCGCCATCTCCGTCCCGATGACCACCAAGGCCGGTCCGAGACGCGCGCATGAAGGATGCGAAAATTAAGGAAGCCTAATTATTTGCGTCATTGTGGCTGAGATGTTTCTTCATTGACGCTTGAATGGAGCGGGTTGCGACGTTGACGGGGCTGAGGGATGTTGTGAGTGGTCAATTCGGACTGCTCGCACTCTGGGCGGGGGTTGGTGTGAGATGGGAGGAGGATATATAATTGAGGTTTGGATGCAGCAATTTCTCGACTTGATCGTTCAGTCAATCAATCAGCCTTGCCTTTACACTTTGGACTACTACTGTTCACCTACTTCAACTACTCTCACCTCTCCTACTTACCTCTCTACTACTTACCTACTCGACTACCTCCTCTGCTACCTCCCTACTATTTCCTCTACAACATAAGTACCTTACCAACTCTACTATCTCATCTACTCCTATATACAAAATGTCCGTCCGATCACAAATGT
>JAMQMW010000539.1:0-21158 GCA_024115155.1 Thelonectria blattea
CCGTTGCCGTAGATTTGGGGGGGGATGTGAGTATGAGCTTCAGAGGAGAAGATGTCTGGAGGAGGGTGCTTGGAGAGGACCATTTCCGGAGGCGTGATGGGTTCCGGAATGTTGTCCGTCACGCCCGGAGGGGCCGGGAGGGCGAGCGTCCGGGCCGTGTGGCACGACTGGTGGGCGGCGTCGCTGCCGAGGTGGAGGTCGCAGTCGGCCGCGTCTTCGGCCGAGGAGGCGGCGGAGGAGAGGGCCGGTGGGGACGTGGATGACGCGGAGGAGAGGCCGAGAACGTCGTGACATGCCGGTTGTTCCGGGGGAAAAGGAGCCGAAGGGACCGCTCCCGCAGCAGCCACATCACCAGCAGCCGCACCATCACCACCCCCAAACCCCTCCCCTCCCTCCTCCTCCGGCCCAACAACCTCATTCGCCAAAGCAAGAATCCTCTTCGTACACCCGCTCAAACTCTCCACCAGCCGCGGATGCTCCACCACCACGCTCGACGCCAGCATCTCGTCGACAAACCCCATAAACACGGAGCTCATCTCCTCCACCACCTCCTCCAGGCGCCGCAGCCGCTTGGCCTGCGCGGCATCGGCGGCCTGTCTGCGGCGGCGGAAGACGTTTTGTGCTTCGCGGTTGCGTTGTCGGCGGGCCTGAGATGGGTTAGTACGGGTTTATGAGGGGTTGAGAAAGGGGGGAGAGTGAGACCTTGAGAGTGGCTTCGTCGACAGTCGACGATGTAGTCGTGGCGGGTGGACGGCCGCGACGCCTAGGTGCTGGGGTTTCTGACATGTTGGATTGAAGATGAATTGGTTGATTGACAAACGAGTTTGTTGTACTTTTTGAATGAGAAAAGGTGAGAGTTGACAAAGCCCCCAAGTGTCTGTCGTACACCTCCCCTGCCTTCAGACAAATCAAAAAACTTAAAACATGCAATCGAACTAGATATCGCCGACGAATGAGAAGATGACGTTTCACTGGCCTGTTAAGTCCGTTCAGCTGTAGCCTGCTTCGTTGTTTGTTGGGGAGGATGAGAAGCTCGGCGAAGCTCCTTGGTTTGTTGTGGAGTGATCACTAATCGAATATTCTCGGAGCGAGTTATGTCGCCGGTGCCGATGATCCCGTGACACGACGTGTGACTTGGATGGTGTTGAGGTGAGGCGAGATGGGATGACACAAGAAATAAATAAGAAAACTGTATTAAAAGAGATAAACGAAACATCTCACGAGAACCACCAAATCATTCCTAAATCATCTTTCGCGGCGGATCCATCAGTCGAGGCACCGGCACTTTGCCTCCCCTCCTCTCCTCCCCCCTATCTTCACCCTCATCCCTCTTCATCCCCCCTCCGCCGCTCACCAACTTGGCAAACTTGGCCCTCCTCGCCATCAACCCCTGATACGTCCCCTCCTCCACCTTGACGCCCTCCTCCAACATCACGATGCGGTCCGCAATGGCCATCATCTCCCGACTATGCGTCACCACCACAATCGCCATGCCCGTCGCCGTCCTCTTTGAACTTTCCACCAGCTCCTGAATCGTCTGCCTTATCATCTCCGCGCTCTCCGCGTCCAACGCGCTCGTCGGCTCGTCGAGCACCAGCAGCGCCGGCTTCCTCGCCAGTGCTCTTGCGATGCTCAGCCGCTGCGCCTGTCCGCCCGAGAGCGTCTGCCCGCCGTCTCCCACGAGCGTGTCGTAGCCCTCGGGCAGCGAAACGATAAAGTCGTGCAGTCCCGCCGCCCGCGCCGCGAGCGCGAGGTTCTCGAGGCGTCGCAGGGGTGAGCTCTCGGGCATGCCGTAGGCAATGTTCTCGGCAATGGTGGCGGGGAAGAGGAACGGCGCCTGCGGCACGTATGCCATCATGGACCGGATCTGCTCCATGTCCACGTTCGTGTAGGCGCACTTTGCAAACGTCAGGGGAGATACCGTGCTGAGGACCGATCGCTCCGACGGCGAGTAGAGGCCCAGGACCAGAGACACCACCGTCGACTTTCCGCATCCGGACCGACCGACGATGGCGAGACAGTTTCCTGGAGTAATGTCAAACGACACGCCCTTGAGCACTGCCCGCCGACCCTCCGTCTTGTACGCAAAGTTGAGCTCGTTCAGCTTCACCGGGAGCGGCGTCTTGGGCGCGTACAAGGCTCCCGACCCAGAGCCCGAGCCCGGCTTCATGGACATGTTGACGTAGGACAGCATCTGCGGAGCCGTGGCTTGCGCCATGGTGATTTGGGGCATGGCGCCGAGAAAGCTAGTGGCGGTGCCGACGCTGAAGAGCAGTAGGTTGACCACTTGTACCACCGACGTGGCGTCGATTTCCTTTTCCCGGGCCAGGAGGACGGTGCCGTAGTAGAAGACGAGCGCCGTGAGAGGGTAGTTGAGGGACTGGTACAGCCCGTACGGCAGACACGTGTAGAGGGCCCTCTTGGTGCCGAGGCTCAGCGTGTGCGTGATGGACTTTGTGTACTTGGCCGTAAAGTAGTCCTCCTGGGTGAGGGCCCTCACGACGCGGATGTTGAGGAAGATTTCGGTCAAGGTAGCGCTCGAATCCTCGGCGCCCTGGTTGCAGCTCGCCTCACACTTTCCGCTGACGACGGAAAAGCTCTTGACCGCGCCCATAACCACGGGTCCAAGAGCCATGGCAACGAGGGTGAGCTTCCAGGAGACGACAAGGGCCCAGACCACGGCGATGAGGATCATGAGAGTCACCACAATCATAATGGGGATGAACTTGCCCACAATGTTGCGCATCTCCTCCGCGTTGCGGTCCAGACACTCGTTGATGCGGCCGGGAGAGTTCTGCGGCTTGTCGAACCACGTCTTCTTCTGTCGGAGGATCTTCTCCAGCGCCTGCACGCGAATGGAGTTGATCCAGGCCTGGGCCACCACTTCGAACAGATATCGTCCTCCTCCAGTGCATGCTCCGTCGATAACGGCCACGACGAAGAGGTAGATGGCCCAGCTGCGGCCCTCGGCGAGCTTGTCACCAGGAGACCACATGACGCCGAGGAGCTGAGCGAAGCAGTAACCAAACGTGGGGATTGCCCCGGCACCGACAACGCAGACTATAGTACCGAGTATGAGAATGATGCGGTGTCGGGGCCCGAGAGTCGGCCACACCGTCTTGGTGATGGCCACAAGCGAAATGCGTTCGTCTTCGCCAGGAGCACCCAGCGAGGACGGCGTTGGTGCTGCTTCGACAGTTGCAAAGTCTAGCGTCTTCTCCTGGACCGGAGATCGCAGGCTGCCGATATTGTCGCGACGTTCGGCCTCTCCAAAGACAAATGTCGTTCCCTCGGTCAACTCGCTCAGCCGCTTCTCTCCGTAGTCGGCAAGACTTTGTCGCTTGAATGCCATGATGGGCCGCTCACGCAGCAGCGGCGGGCTCCGAGGCATGAGAAGCTTTTGAGGATATGCGCTCGAGCTTTGGGAAGACAAGCCCGAGTTTTGAGAATACACGCCCGAGTTTCCGGGATACACGCCAGAGTTGTGCGAATACACGCCCGAATTCCGCGCCGACTCTGATCCCAACCCAAAGGCCGTGAAGCTACTCGTGCCCCACGAGATGCGAGGAGACACAACCGCACCAGGGGCGAGGAAGGAATGCCTCTTAAGGTCTTCCAGTTCGTCCACAAAGATGCGGGACACGCGTGAGCTCCGTGCCGGCGGAGGTGCAGCGAGAGGGGATCGCGAGTAGTACGGACTGTAGGGAGAAATCACATTGATCTCAATAGGAGTGTCCAGTTCGTCGTCGTCTTCCGTCGTGGCGCTGGCCAAGAGCGAAGCCAAGGCGCCCGTTTCCTTTTGCGCAAGATCTCTCTTGAAGCCTTCTTCCACCAACGAAGCATTGTCCATGACGTAGACAAAGTCGTCGTCGGTGATTTGGGAAACGTCGTGGGTAATGATAATGGTCGTCTTGCCGTGCCTCCACTTCCGGAGCGCATCCATGATCAGATCTCGACTGACCTGGTCCAGTCCGCTGGATATCTCGTCGAGAATGAGCACCGGAGAGTCTCTGATGCGAGCTCGAGCGAGTGCCACTCGTTGCTTCTGTCCGCCGCTGAGATTGTAGCCGCCCGGTCCTACGTTGGTATCGTGGCCATCTGGAAGCGTAGACAGCGTGGATCTCAGAAGCGATGCGTCAACTGCCGTGTCGAAATCGTCTTGCGTGACACTGTCTGGATGGAGATGTCCGAGGGCAATGTTCTGGAAGAAGGAGTCGTTGAAGAGAATGCTCGATTGCTGGATCAATGTCACGTTTTCTCGAAGCCATCGCTTGTCCAGCGCTCGAAGCGGGTGGCCGTCAATCTTGATCTCTCCAGTCTTAGGGTGGTAGAACCGGACAATCAGATTTCCCAAGGTACTCTTGCCAGAACCGCTTCGTCCGACGATAAAGGTCATTTCGCCAGCCGGGAAGAAGAAGGAGGATTTGTTGAGGACCGTGGTGTCCGGGTTCGAGGGGTATGCAAAGCTCACCTAGGCTGTTAACGACTGATCATAACTAAGACAGGACATCACTTACATTGGTGACTTCAATGTCGCCAACACACCTCTCTGGCTTCACCGAGCCCACCATTTCCTTGACTGCGTATCCGAGCTTGGAGTCATGCCGCACCGATGCCAGGAAGGCTCCAGCAGACATGCCCTTGGCGATGACGAGCCACTGCGGCATGAGAGCCTCGATGGCCTGGAAGGACGCAAGGATGGCGTAAAAGGTGGCCAGGACACTTCCTGGAGACATTCCCTGATTGACAAGCACCACGCCGTACCAAAAGCCAATAACAAAGGTAGCAATGCCGCTAAAGCTGATGTAGGCCATCTGCGAGGCGTTGCACCGGGCTTGCACGAGGTAGTGCTTGGCGGCCTTCTTGATAGCCGTGTTGTAGTTCCAGACGTCTTGATCGTAGCCGTTGAAGACTTTGACGAGGTCAATGGCCGTGATGGACGCGACGGCGTGTTTAGAGGCCACGGCGAGCTCTCGTCGTTGGGACTGGATGCCGTCTTCCAGTCGACGAGTGACGAGGGACAGGATAAGAGCCGAGAGAGGCATGATGGCAAGGAGGACGAGGGTGAGTTTCCAGGAATACGAGAATGCAATGGCGACGGAGCCAAAGCCCGTCATGATGTCGCTGATGAGCAGGCCGAGGACTTGCGAGGTGGAGAGTTGCAACTCGCGCGTTTGGCTGAACATGTTAGTCAACGGCTCAACGCTGGGAGGAAACGACGAACCTCTGGATCCGGATGAGGAGGCTTGAAATGCCATCGGGCTGGGAGTCGAACCAGGCCATGTCCCTGTCCAACAAGTTCGCAAAGAGGTCTTTCCGAACGCTATCGGCCTGCAGCTCGCCAAAGACGACCCAGAAGGCCAGGAACAGCGAGTTGGCCAGCCAGTATCCGATTCCCATGCCGAGGAGAACGAGAGACCACTTGGAAATGTCGGAGACGGCCTCGGAGCTGCTGAGGGTTCCATTGCCGTAGCCTGCGATGATGTTGAAGACTTTACCCAGGATAATGGCCAGGACCGTCTTGAAGCCGGCCGTCAGCGCCGAGCCGAGGAGGGCTCCGGCCAAGGCGAACGCATGGGAGGCCTTGGTGAAGAGGAACAAGTGCTTCCACGAAGACTTGACGGGCTGCTGGGCAGGCCCAGAGTCTTCCATGTTGATTTCGTTGGGGGTTGGGGAGTTCATTTTGATGTGATGGAGAGTTGTCACCCTGAAAGACAGTCAAGTATCACTCGCGCAAACGAAACAACGAGAGGAAGTGGGAGCAGACAGAACACGGCGAGTTGGAACATGATTTCGAGGCTATATGAGTCTTTATGGTCTCAACAAAGAATAAGACGAGTGGGTGGTGAGATATGGATTGAACGGAACCATGATGGCAGCACAGACGGAAGGCGAGGTATTGTTGTGCATATTGTTCTCTTCGAAGAATATAGTCGGATGAGGGACTCGACGAATCAGAGTGTCGACCGGATATGGTCAATTTGGTGGCTTCTCGACCACGGGATGGAAGTCGGGATTGGTTGGTTCCGTTGGCCGATGATTCGTAATGCTGCACAAAGGGAACCGTTTTGGGAAACGGAGTTGGCCCTAGGAAACGGTGAGACGGGAGGTCCGGTCTTGGGAATATCTCATCATTTGCCCGTTGGTGATGATGGTGCTGCTGCTGTTGAAGAAGAATGGTCGTCAAGCATCTCCAACGTTCCAGCAGGCACCAGACCACCGTGCGCAGACACAGTGTCAACAGGCGCATGCACTATGCGCTGATATCATGCTCCCACTTTTTTCTTCAAGACTGCCCCTCCATCTTCTCTTCAAGCATCAAGGCCCAATTGCCCCACGCTCAAGAATTTGATCACGACAACTCCCTCACGAAAACCTTCTTCGCTCCCCCAAGAATCGCCAAAATGGACCCCCTTGATAACATGGCCGGCGCTCCCGTGCCCAAGAACTTTGATGCCGAGAATGCCCAGAACAACGAGGATGTGAGCACTACCCCGCCGAGTCGGAGAGACGAGGAATTGCTAACCGTGACCCAGATCGAGAAGCAGTTTGCCGTCAAGGGTACGCACCCCCGAGGACACTCATCCATACATCTAGTCTAACCCCCCCAGCCGTCCAACACCTCGAAACCTACTGGGCCATCCTCGAGCGCGTCAAGGGCTCGGCCCTCCGCCTCACCAAGATCGACGACGACATCGTGGCCCGCCTCAAGGCCGACTTCCCCGAGTTCGACCCGGCCGGGACCATCGACGAGGACGAGATGAAGAGCAAGTCGGGCAAGGAGCGGTGGCGCAAGTTCATGATGGCGTACGAGAAGACGGTCGACGACTACAACTTTGGCACCATGCTCCGCACGAGTCCCAAGGTCGAGTACGAGCAGGACACGACCATTTTCGTGCCGCGCATGCAGTTTTATGCTGTTGAGATTGCTCGGTAAGTTTGTTTGGTGTGGTTGGGGTGGGTGAGTGTTAACAAGTGTGGTAGAAACCGCGCTGGTCTGAATGACTGGATCTACGAAAAGGCTCAGGCTGAAAAGGCCAAGAAGTAAGAGACCCCAAGGGGCGGACGGAAAAAGATGACATGGTTTCACTGTCGCCGAGTGCAATCGCAGACTCGAGGGGACTACGCTTCAATGACGGCTGAGAGACGGTCGTGGAAATTTGCCAGGCAATTCTCCAGGGGCCCCAGATGCAGCGTGACGACAAAAGCAGGCGTTTTTGCTTGGATCTTTCTCATATATCTAGATCTATAAGGGCTGCGTTGTTTTGGAACATGAGTGACGACGGACCGACCAATGTATTTGCTGGGTTCATAGTGGCCGAAAAAATAGAGGGCATTTCCTATTGGCTACTCACAGCCTTAGACAGACTATGCAATTTCTGAGTCCGTCACTCGTCAAAAGACGGACCACGTGAGCCGTGAAGAAAATAATAATAACAACTCTTGTCTCAATGGGTTTCCTTGGCTCGTCTTTGCTTTGATTTGGCGTGAACTGGCGGCCTTTGCTTTCAACTTTCTCGTCGCTTCCGCGCCTTTCACCTCCAAATACGCAAACACGCAAACACGCAAATCACGGTGACGATCCCGTGGACCACGGTCAAACAAGCAGCGAGCTCTGAATTTATGAGAACCAAGCAGGGTAGCTCTGGAGCGTCTTTGGTTGCATTTGTGTGGGATTGATTTATTGACGGTTTGGTGTCGTTCTTTCAGCTCGTCTTTCCGGCCTGTCGTCTCGCACTTGGTCACATCCAACGTCGACGTCAACAATAACCGACGATAACAGCTCTTATTCGAAACAAATAATTTAAAATGCTATGAAAAAATCTCAAAATGCGTACGTCTTCCCACCTCCTCACCACCCTCCAGCTCACATGCCTCCAGCAAAGTTGACCAAGGCCCGTCGGCCCCGAAGCCACGCAGACCTCACCACCACCACAACCAATACCACCAATACCACCACCAACACCACAACCACTTCCACGCCAAACCTCCCACAATCCACCTCCGAAACCTCCGCCTCCCCCCGCCCCCTCCTCCGTCTCGACAACGGACCCGGCCAACCTCGCCCGACTTCCCACCGCCAAGACCTCCCCCCCTGGGACCGCTCCTTCGACGCCGTCTTCCACCGCCTCCCTCTTGACCAGCGTCCAGACCCGCAGGCCACCGATGAGAAACGCTTCTCCGTAGCCCTGGAGTACTTCTTTAAGAACCTCGGTCGCGGACGCGAGAAACCACCCCTTGGCTTCGCCAAGTTCCCGGATAACGTACGACTAACCATCTTCACCCACCTCCTCCACCTCCTCGCCCTTCCAAGCAACAAGCCCCTGCGTCTCAACAAAACGTCCTTCAACCGCGACTCCTGGCCGCACGAGTACTTCCAGTCTCCGGGCTATGTCTTTTCCCTCTTGCGCCCGTACCTCGACGTTTCGTTCTCGTTTCGCGCAGACCTGCTTGTCGCTTTCCTAGCGCGCGTCCCGTTACACGTCGTCTTTTCAGCGTACGTCGGTCCCCGCGTGAGTCCGCTGGCGACGACGTGGATGAACGTGTATGGCGTGTATGCGAGGAGCTTGGTCGTCGAGGTTGATCTGAGTCGGTTGGGATGTGGGCCGGGGGTGCATGCTTCGGGACTGTTTCCGAATGTTGAGCATATAGAAGGTTTGCTGGTGGATTTTGTCGAGGCGCAGTTGGGGCGGGATGAAGAGTGTCCTTTGGATAGCTTGGTGCTGCTTTGCCGACGGTTCTTCGGCCAGAGGTGCAACCCACCGGGTACGTCGACCGAGTCAGTCGTTCCCGGGCCGTCGAGCGGGACGAGCAGCTATAGCCGGCTGAGCCAGCGGTCCGAACCGACTTCGACATCTGAGTACGTCTTGAGAACGCCGTCCCCGAGTTCGGACCGGGCGCAGAGTACGTCGCCGTCGCCCGTTCACCAGTGGCGGCTCGGGCGGGACGCATTCCTCACCACCATGACCTCTTCCTCCTCCGACTACGAAGACTACAACGACGACGACGAAGACGAAGAAGGAACCCTCCAACGAGACACAACCTACATCTTCCAAAACTACAACTTCTCCATCCAACAAGAAGACTACCCCTCCCCCGCCCTCCCCTCCTACCCCCCTTCTTCCCCCCCTCTCCCCAATCCTCCCTCGGCCGCCTACTCCTACTCCCTCGTCCACTGCGCAGACTTCTGCCCAGATACCTACCTGACCGTCTGCGACCCCCTTCTCCGCCTGCGCGACCGCGTCGACTCCCTCCGCATGTGCGGTTTCGCCGAGTCTTACACGAACCGCTTCGTCGAGGCTTTATTCCCCACTGCCACCGCTGCGACTCTCGCTAGTCAGGACCGGGAGACTAGCCTTGCCCGGCATGCTTACCGCGTCACGCCGTCGACTGTCTGGCCGCGCCTGGTCGGACAGAGCGCGTACGTGGACTTTGGGGATGGAGTGGCCAGGTTAGACGAGCATGATGTTCCTTTGCCCTACGCTCAAGGAGGAGAAGACGAGGATGAAGTATTCGATGTGCAGGCGTACGAGGGCTGCGTCCAGCTTCCTCCGCCGGACCTCGACGCCGACGGGTACCCGTATCTCCCGGATGTCGTCGCCGCCTTGCAGAGGTTGAGGGGCGGCAGGTCGGAACACGAGAAGGATGTTCCGATGCCGGATGTCCCGGTCGTCGAGGAAGAGAGTGAACAGACTGGACAGACTGAGCAATTGGAAGAGTGTACCTTGGAAAGGAGGAAGACTGTTAGGTTGTTTGAGCTTTACGGGAAGGGGAAGGGGAAGGCGAAGAGGGCTTTTTCGAGGGACGTGGCTAGTACGCTGTAGATGCGATGTGATGGTACACCGAGGTTTGGGAGAAAGGATTGATGCTTTTGGTATGTACGGAAAAGGATACAGAGAGCGGCTTGCCTCGCCCGTTGCTACTTCATAATACGCTATGCTCTACGTAATAGTCAAGAGATACTTTTGATGCTTCGGGTCAACCGTCTCGGCCCATCACCTCCATCGTAATTCATTATTCTATGTCGTATTTTAATTCATGGCAATTCACCTTCGTAAGTCCAGAGAGCCCCTTGGATGCCAGACTGGAGCATTATTGCAAAGACTTCTATCCGTTAGCCGCAATCCCTTCAATTCACACGAAGCACTTACAATGGCAAATTTACTCTTTGACCGAATCTTTTCCCCGAAAAACACCAGAACCCACGGAATAAGCGTCAACCCGGCAGCAATCCCGCCAAGCAGACAGCCCGCGTCCCTGAGGCCGAGATTGTCAAACATCAAGGCCGTGATGAGCGGAAACGAACCGCCCAGCACATTGCGGCAGAAACTCTGCGCCGCGAGCGCCGACGAGGCGTAGATGTGGTACGTGTCGGCGAGGTAGTTGAACGTGGCCAGATAGACCGAGTAGATGCCCCAGTTTGCGAACCCGATGCCAACGGCAATGGAGTGATCTCTCGAGCCGCTCGGCGCCAAGAAGGCTCCAAACAACCCTGCCGGCAAGAAAAGCGCCGTGATGCACGCAAAGTAGAGTCGCGATTCCGGGGCTTCGGCGGGGAAATGCTTCCGCATAAAGGCCCAGAAATGCGAGCCCGACTGCGGTTTATCCTCCTCTTCTTGCTTCTTCCACTGCGGATGCTGGAGCAATCTCTCCTGGAGTATGCCCACAACCGTCGCGACAACGGCCGATGCCATCATGGCAATGTACACGCGGCTGGACTTATCAATGTTGTTGGTGTATAGGTAGGGCACCACTGCAAAGGAGAGGTACAAAACGCCCCAAGAAAACGCTGCCCAGAGCGAGAAGCAGAAGACGACTGGCTCGGTGAACAAAAGATAGAAAGGGCGTTGGATCGAGGTTGAGATGAGCTTGCCCAGAGAGGCTCGCTGCTCGTCGGCTTGGACAACCCACCTGATTCTCCGTAGCCGACGCTGGGCTCCCTGGCCACCGTCTTCGTTTTCCACCTGGCCGCCTTGCAACGTTTTGAATGTCGATGCCGACGATTCCGCACTGGGCTCTTCGTCCACTTCGGTGACCCAGACTCCATACAAGCCAACACTCTCAAGCTCTTCGTACCACTTGTTCAGCTTCTTCGCCTTTCTGGACAGCAACACGGATGCTCGACTCTCCCGAAACAGAAACACAATGGCAATCAGCAAGACGCCATCAAGGATAACCTGATGCCAAAACGTCCACTTCCAAGCTTGAGTTTTGTTGCTCATGAGGTCGATAAAGGCCGCAGAGACAAGAGGTCCCGCTCCAGTTCCGCTGAGGACGAATCCGCTGAAAAGAGACATGGGCGTATTCCGCTCTTCTTTGTCCCACAAGTCGGCAATGACGCCTCCAACGACCGAGCTGAAGACTGAGCCGCCGACACCAACTAAGAACCGAGCAACCAGCATGCCGGCGAGGTTGGTCATGAGCGGACAAACAGCCATGAAGAGGACGTAGATGACCCCAGCAGCCACAAAGACGGGGTAGCGTCCCAGGATCTCTGATATCGGTGCAAGTGCCATGGGTGCGATGGCAAAGCCCATGCAAAAGGTTGTGATTCCCACGAGCATGGCCAGGTGACTTGACCCCAGATCCTCTGCCATGAGGGATGACGGAGGTGAGTACGCACCGGCAGTATATGCCGTGAGGAATGTGGCTATGCATGAGAGTGCAAGCAACAAGTTCTTCCGAGCCAGAGGCCACGTCAGAGGTGAAGTGTAACGGTCGAGGTTCGGGCATGGTGGGAGCTGGACATGTTGCTGGAGTCCTGCTTCTAGGGGTGTTGGAGGAGTCGGTAGGATAGTGTCGAAGGTGAGGTAGATGGAGGATATCGACTCATCATCGGCCAATGGATTAGGGGAGGCCTTTGGGGGGAGATTGTCGACGGCGATTTCCAGTTCGCTCTGATCGAGGACGGGAGCGTCTCCGTCCCAATGGGACTTTCGATTTGAGTACATGGTGATACTATGCCGTCCTTTCGATGAGTTGCTGAAGTGTCCAAGCAGTCAGTCTGCCAAAGCAGGCTCATGAGCTCGAGGATCTGACTTCCTCCAGGTATAATATCTCAGTGGGCTCGAGTGAAGGCGACGAAAAATATGATTCCCTCCCATCGGTATGGGGCATAGCCCCGGCTTATAACCCGAAGCTGAGAAGACGGGAGATGAGGCCGCAACGGAATCTCGACGGGAATAATGCCAACTGGCAGAGACTCCGCCATCATCCATGTTGATTGAGGGTTAACAAGGTCTAGACCCGCTCGTGAGACGAAAAGAGCTGAGTTAGTGCGCCTGGGCAGAACGAGGTGGTGTTGACGATCAATGGTGGTGGCTTGGACGAGAGTGATATCGAGCTATCCCGCTTGGTCGAGGTCCATGACTGCAAGCGTGGGCTGGTCTCGTCAACCACGAGGGCCGCGTGCGCCGTCTTGCGCCTTCAGGTGACATGTTTCCAGGCTGAGTGACACCATCAAAGAAGACGGGTGCATGAATGAGGAAGAAACTCCCCGATCCTTTGTTGAATGCCTCCCCGCTTCCCAATCAAAACTCTGTTCTGTCTGGCCCCACGAGTCCGCGTTCAAAGACGAGATAGGATTTAGGCCGCCCCGGGAATAAGCTGGACATGACGGGAGATGGCATTGGCAAATTTCAACGGCCAATCGTCTTCGTTACGGCATTTGGACCCTGGCAAGCGGCGTCATTAGCGAAGGAGTCCTGGACCGCACCTCAACCACCCCTCCAGCGAGATTTTGCCGAGGCCCAAGGGAAGACGATGTGATTGGGTCTGTTGGCTTCGCGCAAGACACCATCGAGGAAACCATCGGCCGAACAAGGGTGAAAAGTCCCGGGAGGTTGCCGAGATGCTTCCCATCAAGATTGAGGGGAAGTCACGGGCTTGGACCTCCGGGAATGTCGACGTCAGGTCCACATGATGGGCAGTTATATCCGACTATTACCGCGTCAGTTGGCACGGACTGGCTGCATTGGCATGTCGGCTGGGTGTTGGTTGGCAAACCCGAGCGAAGGCCATCGTTTGGCGGGCACATCTGGTGAAGATCTGGATCAGGGGGAGATTCGTTCGCTTCTCCACTCGCTTCCACGGCATCCGACTTGCCCACACGCTCGCAGCAAGAAACGTCTGGGGGTATTCGGGGTCATCTCGGGATTCGTGGCGGGGAGATGGTTTTGGTTGATACATGGAGATGCTTCATCTGTTGTGCGTGGAGGGTGGGGAAATGGGGGGATCTGTTCACGTGATGGGTCATCTGATCAGCTTTTACCTGCACAACAGCTGCATCGTTCAACGGTTTCATTTTAGTGTAAGGGGAAATTACGTAGTGATTGCAAAGGTAACGTTGACTGTGTATCCAAAGTGCTTTGGGGGACTCAAAACCGGTCACATTTGTCGGTGTTGATTTTGAGGTACAGAGGAATTTTAACAAGCTGCGATGCTTCGAAAACGCAGCGACCAGACACAACGCGATCCTCCATCGGTATCCGTACGCCCAGCAACACGCGCACCTGTACAAGCAATTTCGTCAAAACCATTCAATTCATATCATCGTGATTTACCGAAAATCTCATACTTTGTGGCTTGAACGCTCCGTCGCATTAAATGCTGCGCTGGCATTCAATCAACGTCATCGGCGCTCGTCTTGTCAAAGCCCTCCTCGCCAAACTTGGGCCCAAACTTCTCCCGGGCCTCCTTTAGGACCTCGACCTCGTCAATGTCGACCTCCTCGTCGGGAATCGGGATGTTGCGCCTTTCGGCGACGGACTCCTTGGCGCCCGGCTTGAGCGAGCCGTCCTCGTCGACAAAGTCCTTGTGGTACAGGGTGAAGAGGATGACCAGGTAGGTCTGGTCCGTCTCCTTGTTTCGCAGGACGTATCTGAGCTGGTGTGAGCGTCTCTGGCTGGACCTGAGACAGTAAACGGGACGAGATTGTAAGAAATATGATCATTACACGCGTGCCTCCTTCTTTCCTCTTGGGGTGAAAGAGGGAGGCTCGCAAGGAAACTGGGACGTAAATGCAGGAGACGTCTCTTACCTGAGGCCTTGGCCATCCCAGTACTTCATGATGGGCAACTGGAATCCGGGCAGCTTCAAGGCCAGGTTGGCAAAGTCGAGGTAGGGGTTGAAGAAGTCGAGTCCGTAGGTGCGGTCGTATTCCCACGTCCATTTCTCCTTGTTCTCGGCGCGAAGAGCCCACTTCATGCGCGCCTTGTTCGCATCTGGGACGGCGAGCTCCTCGCGCGTTTCGGCGCCGGCCTCGTCTCCGCCCTCTTCGAACCAGAGTCCGCCCCGGGCCTCGTCGAACTCGCCGGAGCCGACGTGGATGGTGTTGAAGGAGCTCAGGGCCGGCCCGTATAGGAACGGCTTGTCGGCGTAGGCGTCGCCCTCCAGACCAGGGTCGATCCACCACTTGACGATGCTCATGGCCGTGTTGAAGCCGGGAGGGAGACGGTCGCGGATGGGATGGTCAAAGTCGTTTCCGAACTGCAGGTTAGTGCCCGAGATGCCGGTCGACTCATCGTCGGCGGGCTTCTTGGGGGTGAAGCGGAACGAGATGCTGTATTGATCCTGGTTGTAGGCATGGGGCTCCGAGGCGAAATATGGAGAGGTGGCCGGGGAGTCTCGGGGCAGGCCCTTGTAGTCTTGGACACGGACGTTGAGTTCGATGTCGGCGAGATCGCTGGAGATTTGGACCGGTTTGGCCGTGTTGACGGGGATCTGGACATGCGAGTCATCGTCGTAGCCAGGGCCGGCCGAGATGTGGAGGACGTAGTTGTCTGCCATGTTCAAGCAACCAAAGCAAGAAGATGTCGGTGAGGAGATTCGTCTGTCGGTGAGATGAGATGACTTAGTGGTGGATCTGAATCTCAACTCATCTGAAAACTCATGGGCAAGGGCCTCGGGGTATTTTAAGCGTCAAGATTCAACCAGCACGGAACAAAACATCCATGATGGCTCGACTCTGTCAAGTTTATGACGTGAGGTTTTTTTTTTTTTCCCCTCGTCGCGCCAACGTAAATTGGATCCATCACCACCAAAACAGCCACTGACTTGCTCCCATTCCAGCTCCGCCCGGCTCTCGCATGAAAACTGATGCAAGACACGATGGAAATCCTTTCGATTTTTCGTCTTCGTGGCGTGCACCGTCTGCAATCATGAGTCTGTTTATATGCACCCTTCCGATGATACGCCTTCCATCTTATCGTCTCGAGCCTGTATTTCCCGCCATCCTTGTCTCGTGCAGCATGTGGCCTTCACCGCCGTCATCGTGACAAGTTTTGGTGATTTCTACCCTTGGAGGTGCGTTTGATTGTTCACCGCTAGAAGATATGTGCGTGTATTTTCATTTAGGTGGGAAAATCTACCCCTCCGACTAACAACACATGTAGACGCCGAGAAAATACGGATGCAAGCCTTAATACCTAACGTAATGCTAATTATTTTAGTTTTATTTATTTTATAATTCGTCATGGTATTAGCTACTTCTTGTTAAAACACCCCTTTATCCTATCCCCTTTGCCCTTATACCTGTTTCGCTGGGTGTAAGTTAGCCCCTGTCAATCTTCACACATCAAGATGATGCTTACCAGTCGTTCAATGCCAAAGGGCCATGGTCCACTCGAGAAAAAAAAAACGGTAAATGCCTCCTTAGGAGCGCTCCTCCATCAGCTCGCAGTTGACGTCCGGGATGCCGTGCCTCTGGAGGATCTCGTGGCATCGCATCACCACGGCAATTCCCTGGGCCCAACTGACAGAGCCCTTTCGAACCGAGACGAGGAGCGTCACCGGATGATAGAACTCTAGGCCGGTCTCCTCGTTCGTCCCGCGGTACCCAATCCGCAAGACCTCGACGACGCCCCAGTCCACAGGACTGAGCGCCTTGAAGATTTCCCGTCGGACCGGGCCCTCGAAGTCGTGCCATGCGGCGACCATGGCATGGTATTTGGCAGGGCGGGTGTACTTCTCGAGTCGCCGTCCGTCTTGCTCGGGTCGCCAGATATCGGTGCTCGACCGGGCGACGAGTCTTGGCTGGCTTGGGAGGCCGCGGTAGTAGCCTTCGCTCTCTTGGGCGGAGGGAGGAGTTCGATCGATGGGAGCTGCAGGGTTGGCCATGGTGGTTTGACTGATTTTGGCGGGAGGGGTCTTGCTTTTGAAATGGTTGCAGTGTTTGCGAGTTGTTGATGGATTGTGAGTTTCGTTGCGGTCTCTCAGGGAGGTGGTTTAAGCAAGCACAGGATGGGGGATAAGAGAGAGTCAAGTACCTAGGTGGAAGGTGGGAAAAGTACGGCTATTTAAATAGTCGCTACCAGGCTGTGTCGTGTCTTCTTTCTACTAGACATGTACTTACCACAAACTTAAAGAGCCGTGACTCATGAGATGCACGGTTGCAGGAAACAGTAGACGGGAAGTAACAAGAACTGGGACCTGATGTGGCAAAGGTCATCAAGGTCTAGTGTATTATGATTACAGAGTATAGATCTACATATAATCAACAATAGGCAAAATAGCCCTTTACAAACTATCTAAGTCTATTATCTCCTACATACGCATAATCATCAAGTCGCGGCTGGGACCAGTTCCAACCCACTTGACCTTGACCCAAACTCCTTAATGTTAGGAACTCAATGTATTGTCGGGCCTGCTTAGTCAGGTCAAAGTAAGACTTGACATTTGCCATGAGCTTGTTCCAACTCGACATCTCGTGGTAGACAACCTCGGCGCGCTCAAGGGCCTTCAGGTCCGTAGGGAAAATGCTCGGCTCCTCGCCGGTTTCTGGGTTCTTGTAGGCAATGGCAATCTTTAACTTCGGGAAGGTATCCCGGACGTCGAGCTTGGTGATCTTCAATGCGGTGTAGTGGTTGATAGCCGTGCTGTATTTGAGGACAACAAGGTCAGCCAACCACATGAGCGTCTGGGACCAGCGGTAGTTCCCGCGAATCTTCTGGAGCTTGACACCCACCTCCTCACTCCACTCTTCAGTGGGAAATGCACCGTATCTGACTCTTGTCGTGTGCGCCTTGATAATTCCGATGACTTCTTGGGTCTTGATTGGGTTGAGAGCGAGTCCCGAGATGCATCCTCCCAAGCAGGTAGAGCTGCTGCTCACATAAGGGTGAATACCCCAAACGAGGCCCAACATGAGTGCCTCGGCTCCTTCGATGCGGATTTGAGTGTTCTTCTGAGTCGAATCCATAAAAGCTATAGTATCGATAATCTGCTTCGCAAGCTCAGAACGGTGCTCCTTAAATCGGGCAATATCCTCCTCAACATTATACTAAAGAAGATTACCATTTCGCTTGGCGTAAACAGCGGCTAGGCGTCGAAGGTTAGACTTAAATAGTGGTTCTTTAAAAAGAGGGAATCTGGAAGACGTCACTGGTGCCGAGGAAGTACATGCTTTTGGGGTTAATGAGACTGGAGGGAAGCGGGTGGAAGCTATAAGAGACGCCGTTAGCAACAATAGAGTGACCAGTGTTGCGGTCGCCAGCAGCGCGCGTGAGGAGCTGGGCCTCAGGGGCCAACATGTCGCTCAACTTTCCTTTACCTTTATCGCCCCAGTGGGAGCCAAGATGATATTGATGCCCACGTTGTAGCCGTCTCGAAGCGAGCGGCTGGATTGAGCGCGAGAATACAAAAGATCCGAGATGCTCCCATTGTTGAGGGTTGGGGCGAAGTCATGGGCATGGACCACCGGGGGGAGGGAAAGTATCGACACTAGGTCCATATGATGGTCAAGGGAGAGTTGTCCTTGGCAATTACTGCGTCAATTGACACGGACTAGTATTCCGGCTCGGTGTTTAACCATTGTGGCAGTAGATGTAAACGAGTAGCGCGGGGAGTGACACACCTCTCGACGTGACTCTTGAGATGTGTCTTCCCCGAGGATGGACGTGAGTATTCAGGTACCTACTTGGTTGTACTGGCGACGACGCTCGGCGTCTTCAAACACATTCTCGCGATAGGCGGCAAACTTCTTGTACCCAGACGGACCAAAGCCACCGTGGTCGACCCGAGATCGGATGGTCATTCCTCGGCGAATCTCCGCCCGGCCTCCGGCGATAAGAGGGACCCGTACCCCACCTTTAACTCGGTACCTCGGGCCTCAACCTGCTCACAACATCAATCCTCCGGGACCAAGCCATCACCACCATCCCGATCAATGACTTCATCCGCCGAAGACGCGTAATCGTGGACTCGCACTCCGTCACATTCTCGTCCTTTGCATCCCATTGCCGCAGCGAAATTGCCCCTCAGCCGCGGGATATATGCAACCATCGACACATCACCCCGTGACACCTCCTCAACAACCGTTGCAGTCATGGCTCCCACTGCTAATCACGCCACTTCTTCTCTCCTTCTCCTCCCTGCTCCCCCGCGCCCCTCGTCTGACACAACTCTGGCCGCGGCCTACAGACAGCCTCTCACGGCCGCTCTCTCAAAGCTCAAGACGTCGGCCGTGCCGTCAACACTGGTTGTCGCCGCCACTTGCACCATCCTCGAGGGACCATCTCGGTATAGGAAGTCTGTTCGTTGGCAGGACGCTCAGTCGTTGCTCGCCGGGCTGTACAAGCTGGTGGCCGTCATTTGCGATGAAGAGTCCATCGATGCGTATGTAGGCGCTGGACGTGGAAGCGTGGATGTCCGCATCATATTGGTCGACCATGAGCCCTCACGCAAGTACTCGACCAATTTCGACGGCGAGTATGAGGCCAACTGCACTTCTGTACCCGATCTCGCCGTCTTTGCCTCCACGGTATCCTCGTGGGCCAACGTCTTCTACCCCAGCAGCGAAGCCGGCTATGCCTTGTTCAGAGCCTATCTCGACATTGCCTCGACAAAGTCCTTCTTCAGCTATCAGCAGCTGGAGGCCGTCCAAGGCGGAATCACCATGATTGCAGAGGACCCAAAGGCCTCGGCAGATGAAGCGATCATGCGTGGCATCGTCTGCCTGGGAGGTACCTTTGATCACCTTCACCCCGGGCACAAACTGCTCCTGCACGCCACAACGCTCCTCCTGGCCGTTCCCGACAGGGAGTCGGATGAGACGTGCACCGTGATTGTGGGTATTTCCGGCGACGAACTGCTCGTGAACAAGAAGAACGCGGACCAGCTCCAACCTTGGGATGAGCGCGCCCAGAATGTTCTGGTATTCTTAGCGACGCTTCTCGAAAACAAGGTCGATGCTGGAACTCCGCCTACCGTCTCTAAGCTCGATGAGCTGGTGGCCACTTTTGGAGACGGCAAGATTAAAGTGCGCTGCGTCAAGATTCACGATGGTTTCGGGCCGACAATCACCGAGGAAGACATGGACGTGCTCGTCGTCTCGGGCGAGACGGTCAGCGGAGGCAAGGCCATCAACGACCGACGAACAGAAAAGTCGTGGAAGCCGTTGGAGGTGTACACAATCGACGTGCTCCAGCCGCAGGACCAAGACGGGGCAGAGACTGAGGATTACAGCGCCAAGATAAGCAGCACCAAGATTAGAGAGCAAATCGCGGCCAAGGAGTCGCGATGATGGGTAAGACATGGAATATGCGAAGTTGACAATCTGCGGGCTATAATGTGCGGGCTATATAAATGAGCGTTTTGTGGCGCGAGGTGAGAAAACGTGTCAGTCTTTGCGAGCATCTGCAGCAATATCCTAGTCACTCAAGCCCGCCAGTTCCCTCGAGTCCACCCAGTTCCCATGCAGACCGGCCCTCAGGCGGATATTGAGCTTGACCACGGCCCTCGCCTTGGAAAAGTCCTTTGTGTCCACGACGTGCAGCTCGCTCGACATGGTAGCATAGTTGTTGACCAGAGCAATGAGAAACCCATCTCCCTCGGGCGCATCATCCGAACGCGGAACGAAGATGGGCTCCTGGACCATGTGCGTCCTCCCCGGGAAATAAACCTCCACCTTACCCGTCTCGTGATCCAAGTGTCCCAAGGAATTGTACAGCGGATGACCCCCGCCGAGAACCGGCGTGACGGCCGCAAAGTCTGTCCCCAGCGCCGGGTCCATCATGTCGAAGAAGCTGTGGCGGTGGGGGCGCGTGGCCACGCGGTCGTCGATGCGGGGGAATTCCATGTCGATGGAGGAGAGGACCTCGTGAGGCGGGAGGGAGAGCGAGTCAGAGCGAGGGTCCAGAGTGAAGCGGACGTACTTCGCGTGGATGTCGTGCGGTTCGGGGGCGTTGCCCTCTGCGTCGGGCCACCAGAAGAAGACGTTCTTGTCCGTGAGGGGGAGGTCCAGGACGATGTCGCCAGAGGGGGTCTCGTAGGCGTTTGTGACGTGGCCGGGGAAGGCGTTGGGGGCTTTGAACCACTGGGGGTGTTAGATAGATGTGTTGGAGGAGATGGTGGAGTGTTGCTTACCTTGACATCCTCTCCCTTTCCGCCTCGACGCGGGAGGACTCCCAGATAGAAGGGCACTTCCGGGTTCCACTGCCAGTGTTCCCCCCCGGCCTTGAGGCGCTCCAAGTCGCACGTCTGCGGAATCATGGGAAACAGCACCCAATTCTCCGTCACGGCAAAGTCGTGAATCAGCCCGACCACAGGCGCCACCAGCCAGACCACCTGAGTGAACTTGCCGTCCTTGTCCACGTTCCAGTAACACACATCCGGTGTCCCGTCCCCCTTGGCCTCGTACCCGAAACACAACAGCTCTCCCGACTCCGGGTCCAGCTTGGGATGGGCAGTAAAAGTCAAACTGGGCAGTTGCCCCTCAAAGTCGCAAAGACCAATAGTATCCAACGTCTTCGGATCGACCGCAAACGGCGCAGCATCCTCTTTAATAGCCAGCAGCACCTTGTTAAAGTAAAACACATTCGTGTTCGCCGTAGTCCGCACCTTGAACTCCACGGCGTCGGTGTACTTGTTGCGATACTTGCCCGCCAGCGCGCGCTTGGCCTCGCGCTCGCGGAGGAACTTTTCGGTGCGGACGTATTTCTGCTGGAAGTCGACCTGGCCGTTCTTGAAGCGAAAGGCGGAGATGCTGCCGTCGCCGTTGAACCACGGGTCGTCGGCGACGAAGGGCGGGAATTGGGGGTCGGGCATGACGCGGTAGAAGGTGCCGTCGAGTTCGTGCGGGAGGTCGCCGACGATCTCGAGGTGGTTGATTTGGCCTTCGAAGCGGCATGGTTTCATGAAGCCGGAGAATTGGGGGAGGGGGG
>JAMQMW010000055.1:0-24788 GCA_024115155.1 Thelonectria blattea
ACCGTTCGCCGCCCACCACGTGACCAGGCTGCGGGCCTGTTGATCACATGACCTTCTATGCACAAGGCTACGTACATGACCCAATTCAACAATAAGGGTCTTAAGCTATAACTCTCAATATCCTTCTTTTCTCCCAATCTCCTAGTATTCGTGGGCGGCCAGGCTTAGGTCTATCCCGGCCACTCTCTTGGTTGCGGTATCGTTGGATAACACCATAAATCGCGTGCCGACTGACCCCCTTATCGCGCGCGATAGAGGCGGCGGAAACGCTCGAGTTATACTTCCAAACAATCCTTGTGTGCGTATGAGGAGAATGATGTATGTGCGACACTATGGCGATTGAAATTGAATGCACAATGTGAGGTTAAAGTTGATGATGATTTTGGTGAAGGTAGAGGGAGAAGCGGGGTACGGGAAAATGTGTCGTTACATCTCAAGACCCACTGTACGTACTTTTTGACAGGGTGTCTCCTTCGATGCCAAGATGGAAAAGGCCTGGGGAACCTCGTCCATCTGGCATTCAACTCCGGCTCCATGATGGGCTGACAGAAGCCAGAAAATGATGAGGTACGACGACAGTTGGTTTGCATTAGTACGTTAATCACTCGAGAGGATATGAAAAATTCCCTGTCAACATTAAGCGACTTCGTCTGATCCAGAACGCGCCCTTCTATCGGCGACCCAGATCTTGTATCAGTAACAGTTAAGCTCGCTTAGTAATGGTCCGGTACGAGATGAACCACCTACCATAGCCGCACAGAGGCATCCAATATCAATTTCACCCTTGGAATGGAATCCACGTCCTTCCTGTGAAATTTTACTGCCCGGGATTTTGGGGATTCCGCATACTTGGCTTTCTCCAATGCATGTCTTCGCAAGGTCGAAGTGACCAAATATCCTCCCATCGAGTTCCAAGTAAGTCGGGCTCCCTGCTACATCACTGCATATGGCCAAGGCTGACTCTTCATCAGACGGGATATATACCATACGGCATGTGCTTGGGAATTCTCTCCGACTGGTGCCAATAGAGGGAAACGTCGGCCCAAATTTCGTTGACATGTATTGCAACTTCTCCAAAACCAATGTCCGGCGCTGGGAAGATGACCGGCCCCTTGTCATCAATTTTGATACGGGTTGACAGTGAATTCCAGCTGGGTCGAGTCTCATTCGCCTTCGAGTTCTTTCAAGCTGAGAGAAGCTGAGAGTCTAGAGGAGCAGACGATGGGCGCTTGATGACATGGACATAGAGAAAAAGCACACCCCCAGTCTTCGCGGCCTCTCCTTCATGGGCGACAAACCCCTGGGCTATTCCACGACCGAACATCCATCTTCTCTCATCTATGTGCCGGTATCCACACGCAAGCACCTTTGTCTCTCCTGAATCCTACTTGGGCTCCTTGACGGACTGGAATGTATCCCGACAGCTGGATGTCCAATTGGGCACTAGGTCGTGGTGGTTTAGACACATAAACACCTTGTGCGAGAAGACGGTCAGGCATCGCAACCCATGTGCGTCTTTTCTTTTTCTTGTAAATGTATTTTTCCATTACCCGAGCAAACAATGGAAGGTGCGTTCCAGGTAGGCAGTTAACTGTTATAGAGGCAGGACCAATAAAGTCAGGTGCATCGCATTGAAGGGGCAGGTGCTTGTTGGATGCCAGTTGCCGCCCCAAACATGTTCCAGCTAATGGCAGTTCCTCTCCCTTCTCTTCCTTCCAATCGCCAACAACCAATCGCCACCCGCCAGTCGCTAACCAGCCTCCAAACAACACGTCCCGCCCAAGCTGCCCTCGATAAACATCCATTGCATTCCACATTCCATCCTCCGAGTCCCGCTCTCTTGGCCTCGCCTCGCCTCGACACATCCCCTCCAGACACTCTTTTCCTTTTCTTCCGTCTCTCCCAGCCCGTGTCACTCTTTTGTCCATTTCTAGCCTCTTTTTTCGTCGCTGTCTCCCTCGTTCTGCTTTTCGCCCGTCCCTTGTGAGGCCGACCTTTCTTCTCTGCGTTTCCGCTACTTCTCAGACTCAAGTGGTGTTTACTTCTACTCTCGTCTTTGTTTTTCACTTCAGTTTCTCGCCTCGACGGATTATGCGCTGATATCACACGTCAATCGAGAGTCAGAATGGCGGACACGCACGCTGCCAACACTCTTCGACCACCGCTTTCCGAAGCCTCCAACCGCATCAATGCAGCTTATCCCAGCCAAGAGGGTCCACGCCCAAAGTCACGTTATGAACAGTCTCGAGTTCCAAACGGCCACGATGCCCATCGATCTCATCATGGACACCCATCTGCCCAACCGATCAGTCGCATCCCAGTTCCCAACGCCCTCTCTCCCGTCACTCATGCCAATGGCGCTCCAGCCATGAGACCACCTCGAGAGTCGGAGGACTCCAGACGTCCCTCCCACGCGTCTCACGAGTCCTCGACTGGTGGTCGAAACAAGAAGACATACAAAACACACATTGGACCTTGGCAACTGGGAAAGACGCTGGGAAAAGGTTCTTCGGCTCGCGTGCGACTCTGTCGACACAGCATGACGAACCAACTGGCCGCTGTCAAAATTGTCAACAGGCGTATGGCGAACCTTGTTCATGATAGTAGCTTGGCCGCCCTTAGCAAGTGGGACAACAGCCTTCCGGAACAGATCGAGGGCGAAATGCGGGTTCCCATGGCGATTGAGCGTGAAGTCGCGATCCTGAAACTCATTGAGCATCCCAACATCATGAAGCTTTATGACATCTGGGAGAATCGGTCCGAAGTGTAAGTTGATTGCAATCCAGTGAAACGGATCCCGACTGACATGTATCAGATACCTCATTCTTGAGTACATTGACCAAGGAGACTTGTTCACATTCATCAATACCAAGGGTCGACTTAGTGAGGAGGTCTCGGTCTACTTCTTCCGACAAATCATCAGTGCCATCGCATATTGCCATTCCTTCAACATCTGCCATCGTGATCTGAAGCCCGAGAATATCCTCATCACGGCAGATCTCCAGATCAAGATTGCTGATTTTGGCATGGCGGCCCTTCACCAAACTGCCACGCACCAGTTGGCCACCGCGTGTGGCAGCCCACACTATGCAGCACCTGAGCTCCTGAAGAACAGACAATACCGCGGAGACAGAGCAGACATTTGGAGCTTGGGCGTCATTCTATATGCGATGCTGTCTGCAACTCTACCATTCGACGACCCCAACCTTCGAGTGATGATGAGTAGAACCAAGAGGGGCTTGTACACGATCCCAGAGTTCCTGACGCATGAGGCAAAAGATCTCATCCATCGAATGCTTCAAGTGAACCCCGACGACCGCATCACCTTGAAGGAGATTTGGCGTCACCCACTCGTATCAAAGTACGCCTACCTTGACAATCTTGGCGATGGCAATGGGCAGCCTCCCGACACCCGACAGGCCTTTCAGTCTACCCCAGTGCCAACCAACGACGTCGATCCCCAGTTGATCCGACAACTTCGCTCCATGTGGCACATGTTCAGCGAGACGGAGCTGAAGCTCATGTTGACCTGTGAACAGTAAGCGTCCACAACTCATTTCGCGCAGTGCCCTCCTAATGAAATACAGGCCCAATGATCAGAAAGCCTTCTACTGGTTGTTGTACAACTATCGCGAGAAGCAATTGGAGGACTTCAAGCCCGAGCTCGCACACTCCATGAGCGACTACCATCACCTCAGGCCTGGAGCATGGAAAAAGCGAGTTTCGACTCGGGAGTTTTCGCAACCACGTGCCAACGGCCATGGTCGCTCAGTCTCGCGATTCACAGTCATCTCCAACGCCGCTGAGACAGATGCGGGAGCCGGATACGTCCAACGGCGGCCCAGTAACCGATCTCATACCGGTCCTCCCAAGAGCCATTCTCGGGCAAGCCTGAAGCGCTATTCCCAACCGACGGGCAGCAATTCATACCAGGGACAGGTTTCCCGCATCCGAAGCGGATCAGTTGCCCGTCGTGGTCGGATGACTGCTGCCCGAACGTCGACAACGGGACGACTACATTCGTCAAGAGGTTCGATCTCATCCCTTCAGAGCAGCCGTCAGAGCACGCCGCATACCCGCAGCCTCAGACACAAGCGAGGAGTGGACTTTTCTGGCATTAGAAAGCAATCCGGCTCCCTCGTTCGTGCCCAGAGCGGCACTGTTTCTCAGCGCGGATCGACTTATCAGATAGACATGGATCGCAGCCCTACCCCTGAAGTGCCTACCCTCCCAAGCGGCGTCCTTCCGAAACCATCTCGGAAGCCATCGCTAAAGCGGGCACAGGCTCAGAGAGTGACGGCCGATACCGAACAAGTCTCTGAGATATTTGGAGACGAGCTGCGTCATTTCAGCAGTAACATTGCCAAAGACTGTGACGAGGCCTTCAGAAGTTCACTGATGGAAGAAGATTCAATCGCTGGCTCTCTCACAGAGGGGGAAAAGAAGTCTCGTGATGCTACACCTTTTGCCTTCAAGGTCGAAGCCCCTGACGAGACCCTGGTGGAAAACCCACCTCCCGCCGTCAATGGCGGTGTCAAGAGTCGTGTCAAGAGTGGTGCCAACAGCGCTGTCAACAGCTTGACAAGCCGACCGCTGCCCCCGTTGCCTCCTCCTGAGCCAAACCACGTCCGAGCCTTGGCACCAACGCCTGTCAACTCCCGCCCAGCTTCTCGAGATGATCCTTTCGAAGACGTGCGCCCAGGTCAGGTTGAGATGGCCCGGCCAGTCTTCCTCACTAAGCATGTCGAGAGACGTGTCGTGTCGGCGCCGGTGTACGCCAATAAGCACAGACAAGCTGCCGAGCTCCCCTCGATCAAGGAGACTGCGTCGGCGAATGACAAGACCCGGATTGTGTCAGCACCTCCTCACACTCCGTCCAAGAATAGAGCCAGTCAGGACACAGGTATGGAGTATCTGACCAGAGTCGAAAACAGCATCCGCGTTGTCACCTCTCCCACTGCCGAGAGCCCAGTCAAGATCCCCAAGCCGCTCAATGTACGCAAGAAGGTCGCAGAGACGGAGCCTGCGCGCGCGCCGCAACAACCTCCCAACACTTCATTCCACCAAGAACGCGCTCCAGAGGCAGAAATAAAGACTGTCGATACCTCTCAAGATGTGCAGGTCACCATCAAGAAGAAGAAGACGTCGTGGTTCAAACGGTCTCACAGGTCTGACAGCGGGGGCAAGGGGGATTCTGCCGATTGGCAAGACTGCAGTTCGATCATGGCACAAAGCGAAGGCAAACGAAGCGATTCCGGTGAGGTTCCAGCCAAGAGGAAGACGTTCAGCTTCCCTTTCTGGAAAAACAACAAGTCCAGAGACTCGACCATGTCGCTTGGTAAGTCGCGCCAGCAAGGCTTCCCAGGACATATGCCAACTAACATCATGGAAGCGAGTGAGAACGAACCGAAGAGGATAATGTCTTTCGAAGCACAACCCGTGGCCAAACCAACTACCCAAAGCAAGACAACGAACAGGTTTGACGAGTCTGGGTCCGGCGGCGTGCGGAATATCGAGGTGAAGCAGAGCTGGCTTGCTCGGCTCTTCCGTGTGAAGCCGGCCACGAGCCACATTTGCCTGGTCATGTCGCGGCGACGTGCTCGTCAGGAAGTCGCCATCCTGCTACGAGAATGGCGCCAGTATGGAATACGAGGCATCCAGGTGGACAAGCAGCGAAATATTGTCTTCGCACGAGTGGGAACTAAGAACTGTGAGTATTACGTACTGGGAATCAGGGTGACATAGGCTAACAGCGAAGACGCAGTCCTCGAGCTCAAGGAGGTGTCATTCGCGGCCGAGATTATTACGGTGATTGAGCACGGCAAGCGACAGCAGCTCAGCATTATTCGATTCACACAAGAACGAGGCGCGGCCAGCAGCTTCCATAGAGTGGTGGATACGATCAAGATGGTGTTCGACACGCGAGGGCTCGTGGTGACGGACAAGAACAAGGAGAAGATGATGATAAGAACGCTCAACTCGTGAGCGCTTTGCCAGTCATGGCCGGGACTCGTCGACGGGATGATGGTGATTGCGAGTGCAGCGCACGTCTCGTTACAGTTCCGACAAATGATTAATGTTGTTTGGATGAGCCAAGTATCTTGTACGGTTATGTTCTTTTTTGCACAGGTGTTGGGCAGGTTTGGAGGTGAGAGAGAGGTTCATTCGTTGCTTGCGGTTGATGTTTTTTTGGTTGGTCCTTTGCATCATGATGCCGAGGACGATTTGGCACTATCTTGGTGCGCTTGGAAGCACGAGGGGCGGCTCGAAGGAATATCTCAGACGGGTTATCCATATGGGTTCAATCGCGGGTTCTCTTCTCTTGGTCACTGATAATAGTTTGTTCGATTAGCTGGTCTGGGTATTCGTCGTCCCCATGCAGTGGACAAGGTTTGAATCACATTGTGATATCAGTTAATAGATTCAATTAGTTTCTCAAGCATGATGGAACATGTCAATGCGGACTAAATAAGTACTGTGACGGGTGAGTTGATCTGAGGAGAGCGATACCTCAGTTTGGTCTACCACTTGATATATCGACGCGCTCGGAACCGAGGCACCCCTCGGGACGGCCGAGGCCGAATAGAGTACAACTCGAGGCACTCTTCGTCGGATGGATAAGATTGTGCATGAGTACATACAAATATAGTTATTTTACGAATACAACTGCCTTGTCGCAAAGCCGAGGCGCGCGGGAATACCCTTTTCCCTCGGTCGGTTTCCGGGCGTTTTATTTCTGTTGTCGCAAAAAGTGAGGCAGAAGACCAGTTCCAGACTCTCGAATCGCCTCCAAGAAGCCAACCCCAGACATCGTCCATGCAGGCAAGAGGTGAGCGCGTCGGAGGCTGCGTCTATCTCGGAGGGCTGAGGGGGTGTACTTCGGGGGATACTTGAAGTTGGTCCGAAAAAGTACACTCAAAGTGCTGGTGACACAGGTGGTGGGCGAGGTAGATATCCTCGGCGCAGACAAGTAACATGAGCCTCGGAAGAAGTCCCCTCTACTCCGCAGTGGCGGCTCCTTTACCCGGACCCAGCGGCGACTCGCTAGTGACACCCGCCTCTGCATCAGACTGCACCAGTCAGGGTGACACCCATGAAAGGAGGCTGCAACTTGCAGTCTAAAGAAGAGGAAGGTGGGGAAGGCCATGACGCCCGCCGCCGGCACCTTCCACCACTTCCGCCTACATGCACGGCATGGGTCAAGTTGGGAAAGAGCACATGCTTGTGGACAGTGACTTCATCGTCGACCCTCCAGATTGACGGCAGGTACGAAGTGCTCCGTACAGGTTGAGGAATGGAAGGAGCCTGGGCAGTGGGTTATGGAAACAGGTGCACTCGACCTCAGGCCCAATCCTTCTCCTTCTCTCCCTTCTCTCTTCCCTTCACCAAATCTTCTCTCTTCTTCTGTCGCCCTGACGACGCACTCACTCACTGCCAACCTTCGATTCTCTGATTTCCATCTGGCCGAGCCTTTAGTCCCCCACCATCTCTCCCCGGGCACCCGGACGATGGCCGTGGATTGTGGGGTCTTGTCCAGCCTCCAAAAGACGGATCTGGGATGAACACGGCCGGGGGACTTGGAGAAGGCCATGGGGCTCTTTTCAGGCACTGATTTTCGGTAAGCCACCGTTCTCGGGGAAGCTGGAGGCGAAAAAAGAAAAAAAAAAAAGAGAGCAAAAGAAGAAGAGCTTGGGCCGAGGCTCAGCTGCTGATTGGCCTGGTCATTGGAGTTGACGCTCCCCTCCATGGAATTTGACCAACGTCATCATGAGTCCCCTCCATGTACCCCAAACGGTGCCTTCATGGCCGTGGCATCCAATTGACAGAGAAAGCAGACGCAATGCAACACAGTCTCCGTCTCTGCGCACATGTGTACGGCTGACAGCGGCAAATGAGGTGCGGAATGCGGAAAGACTAGAAATTGTTCAAGCCGAAAAGTGGATGTGGATGGATGATGTTCTTCCCCAGGTCCGGCCGCGTCGTGAGCGAAACGGTTGCTCGGTTGTTGTCCGAAGATGAGTGCGCCTCCCCGTGTAAGAGAGCCTCGGGTCTCCGAGCAGCCTCTGGAGATGGACAAAGTATAATAACCCGCGAGTTTGTCCAGCTTTTTCCTCTTTTCTCCAATCTCTTGTTCTTCATCTTCACCGTGCATCTACTCACCTGGACGCTGACCGCAGCTTCTTGATACCTCGCACCTTCACCGAGATACCCCAACTCCGACGTCACCTCCACCGGCTGGTCCTCGACACGTGAAAGTCTAGATCAGATATAGGCTTTGCACCCACGTCTTTCGCCCTCTCTCTCTCCTCAATCCACAAAATCACATCACAATGGCTTCTACCGATTCCATCCTCCAGGGCGTCTCAATCCTTGGCAAGATCGAGGACTCGCACCGCAAGATCCTCACGCCCGAGGCTCTCGCCTTCCTCGCTCTCCTCCACCGCTCCTTCAATGGCACCCGCAAGGCTCTTCTCGAGCGCCGCAAGGTGCGCCAGGCCGAGCTAGACCGCGGCATCCTCCCCGACTTTCTCCCCGAGACCAAGCACATCCGCGACAATGGCACTTGGAGGGGCGCGCCGCCGGCGCCCGGTCTGGTGGACCGCCGCGTTGAGATCACCGGTCCCACTGACCGAAAGATGGTTGTCAATGCCCTGAACGCCGATGTCTGGACTTATATGGCCGATTTCGAGGGTGAGTTTTAAGTTATTCCTTCCAATCAAAAACACGACTGACTCGTTTCCGCAGACTCCAGCGCCCCCACCTGGGAGAACATGATCAACGGCCAGGTCAACCTCTACGACGCCAACCGCCGCCAGATCGATTTCAAGCAGGGCCCCAAGGAATACAAGCTCAAGACCAACAAGAAGCTCCCTACTCTCATCGTCCGTCCTCGTGGCTGGCACTTGGAGGAGAAGCACTTCATTGTTGATGGCGAGCCCATCTCCGGTTCTCTCTTCGACTTCGGTCTCTACTTCTTCCACAATGGCTTCGAGACCCAGCGCCGCGGTTTCGGCCCTTACTTCTACCTCCCCAAGATGGAGAGCCACCTCGAGGCTCGCCTCTGGAACGACGCTTTCAACCTCGCCCAGGACTACATTGGCATGCCCCGTGGTACTATCCGAGGTACCGTCCTGATCGAGACCATCCTCGCCGCCTTTGAGATGGACGAGATCATCTACGAGCTCCGCGACCACAGCTCCGGCCTCAACTGCGGTCGCTGGGACTACATCTTCAGCGTCATCAAGAAGTTCCGCAACAACGCCAACTTTATCCTTCCCGACCGTTCGGCCGTCACCATGACGGTGCCCTTCATGGATGCCTACGTCAAGCTGCTGATCCAGACGTGCCACAAGCGTGGCGTCCACGCCATGGGTGGTATGGCTGCCCAGATTCCCATCAAGAACGACCCCAAGGCCAACGAGATTGCCATGGACGGCGTCCGCGCCGACAAGCTCCGCGAGGTGCGTGCCGGCCACGACGGTACCTGGGTTGCCCACCCTGCTCTCGCCGGCATCGCCACCGAGATCTTCAACAAGCACATGCCCACGCCCAACCAGCACTTTGTGCGCCGGGAGGACGTCGTCATTGGCCAGAACGACCTGCTCAACATGAACGTGCCCGGCACCATCACCGAGGCCGGCATCCGAAAGAACCTCAACATCGGTCTCGGATACATGGAGGCCTGGATCCGAGGTGTCGGCTGTGTTCCCATCAACTTCCTGATGGAAGATGCCGCCACGGCCGAGGTGTCTCGAAGCCAGCTTTGGCAGTGGGCCAAGCACGGCGCCGCCACGGCCGAGGGCAAGCGTGTCGACAAGGCCTACGCTCTCAGGCTGCTCAAGGAGGAGGCCGAGAAGCTCGCTGCCCAGGCCCCCAAGGGCAACAAGTTCCACCTGGCCGCCCAGTACTTCTCTGGACAGGTGACTGGCGAGGACTATGCCGATTTCTTGACCACTCTCCTGTACAACGAGATCACGGCCGCCGGCCCCCCTGCTCCCGCTTCCAAGTTGTAGGTGATTTGAAGCAAAGGCGAGCTGTATCAAAAGGAGGATGGCAACAAGATTGCACCTTTCTGACGACTGTACGTTCTGGATGACGGGGATATTTCCTATTTTTTCATGGGTAGGGTGTTTATGACTTTATTGTTTCCCATATATCACCATAGTTGAATCTCGTAAAATGGAGTTTTCTATTGTTCAAAAGTTTGCATGAGTTGCATCGGTGTGAGTGTGGTTGCGATGACTGAGATTGTCACCAGTCACCCATGCATTCACTGTTGTCTTCTATCATGATTGGCGCATGATAAGGTGTCGTTTCAATTTTTATTATCTACCGATACAATTTGTCTGTCTTTCAATGAGTTTTGGTTCCCAGGCTCACGCGAAACGGTCACCCGCTGAGCATTCTCGCATTCCAGGCATGCATGGCCTAGCCGACCACCATCTCTGTACTCCGTGCGGGCATGTTGTTTGTTGTCATACATAGTCCAAGCCGTCCAAGTCACTGCGAAGGACAAAAATACATAAAATAGCCCACGCCGAACAATTAATATTATCTCGACGCATGCCAGGTTGATGACCACAGCTGCAAACAACAAAAACATATGTGTTACGACTTGATTCTCTTGCCCCGTACTGGAATCGAACCAGTGATCTTGTCATTACTAGTGACACGCTATACCACTTAGCCAACGGGGCTTGCTAGTTGATTGGTGATCGAGATGCAATCAGGATACATATCGGCCTCGCTATTTCTCGAGACAACGTCAGAGAACAATCAGACCCTGGAAGAGGACGTGAGACATTGGATGTTCAATTTTATCGGCTGCTTGCTATCGACAGAAGCCTGCCATTCAGGACCGCAAGGTAAAATAAGTGTCATCGTTCTCTTGCCCGTATTCACCTCCAGATGGTGTTTAGCAAAACTGCCTACCCTGAAGTTCCACCGTTACTCCAAGGAACATTCCAAAACCACCTGCGAAAAAGCCTCAGAGATAAAAGATCGAAGAAAAGATGAGATCTTGTTCACTATCCAAATCGAGAGTCGTCACGCTACCGTATCATGTACCCATTCGTTCCAATGCCCTTCGAGTTCCCATAATATTCCCATATCCCCTGGATGCCTTCGATGCCATCCGGAGATCCCATGCCAAAATGTAAAAAAAAAAAAACCAAACAACCCAAATATGTCATCATATCCTCATGCCCAACAAGCCATGCCGGTAGACGACCCAAAACTTCCCAGAAAAGTCATGAATATGCACGCTCGCCATGCATAAAGCTTCAACCTTTCCCAAATGGCCCCGAACCCAGTTTTTACCCAAAAAATTCACTCTCATACACGCAACGACACCGGCAACTCCCCCACAAGTCCTCTCTCACACATTTCCAGTAAATGAGATGTAGGGTATGGCATGCATGTCCCTCACCAGTATGAACACCTGAATCGAGCCAGCTCGCGGGGTTTCATGACGGCGGCCCAAAAGTCGACGTGCTTGTCGGCAATGTCGTCTCCGTGCCTCTCCCTTCCGATGGAGCGCATGATGCTCCGGAGCCCCGGGTTGGGCTGCCAGTCCTTGACGTCCCAGAGCACCCTCCGCTTCTTCAGGTCGTCGCGGTAGGCCGGGTCGAGCTGGAACTGCTGCGGGAAGGTCTCGTCGGGGGCGGCGTACCAGATGCCCCAGGGGGAGCGCGTCGGCACCTGTCGGGCCAGGCCGATCTCGAGCGAGACGTGGATCATGGTCATGAGCGAAGCCACCTTGAGGCGAGGCATCTGGGCGCAGACGCGGGCAAAGGCCTCGATGAGGGGGTTGATCTTCTCATCGTCGGGCACCCAGCGGAACAGGCACATGGAGGCGCCCGAGAGGCGCTGGTTCTCCGAGTCGGAGTAGCGCAAGGCGGCGGCGGCGTCCTCGTCGTCGCTGTAGCCGTATCCGGGCGGCATGAGGCCGAGCGGACGAGCGGCAATGGGCGGGTCGACGTCGTCTCCGGGTCGGCGCGCCCGGAAGTACCACCCTCCGGACGGCGTCGTCATGGTGAACTGGATGTCGAGGCGTTCCAGCCTCTGCCAGAAGATGGGCACCTCCAAGCCGGGACCCAGCTTCGGCCACAGGAGGGACTCGTCCAGACATCCCGTGACGGTGAGGCTTTTAAGGCGCTCCAGGGAGGCGGTGCCCTCCCGGATGGCGCGGCCGAGGGGATCAGACGATTCGCCTGCCACAGTCAGATCGGCCGGAACCCACGCGTGGTTCCAGAGCAGGTCCTGGCTCATGCAGACGTGGAGCGTCTGCAGTGCGGCGGCAGTGGGCAGCACGGCCCGGGCGACGTCGGCTAGCCCATGCCGGCCCTCTCGGCGAAGAGCCGGGTACCGCAGCTCCGTGTCGTCCATGAACCAGTTGCCGCTGCGCAGGTTGGGCAGCTTGGCGGCAATGTCCAGAGCGGTGCGGTGGGCGAGCGTCCTCTTCATGACGCTCGTCTCAAAGGCGGTAATGGCCGGCACCACGGCGAGCTCTTCCGGCTCCAGCAACTGAATGTATGAATACTGGAATCGGCGGTCTTGCAGGTCGCGGCGGCTGACCTCGTCCTCGTTATCGGCCTCGACGGCCTCGAGTCGCTCAATGCGTCGAGGTGCGCCGCGGCAATCATTGTCGAAGTCGTCTGTGGGGGAGTAGACGGCTTCGAGGTCGAGCTGGATCGAGTATCTGCTCTCGCCGTCGGGACGCGAAGCATCCCACGACTTGAGGATGGAAAACAGACGCTTGACGGCGGCAGTGAAGGCCTTGTCGTTGGCCTTTCGGTCCGCCTCTCGCTCGAAGCTCCGGCGGGATTCGGCAGGGTAGCCCGGGAGGATGATGACGAAGCGGATGCTGCTGAGGAAGCGGCGTCGGTTGCCCGTCACGACTCGCTCAAACTTGTCGAGGTCGGTGCTCCTCAGACGAAGCTTCCGAAACGTCTGCTTCTCAAAGGCCCGCTGCCACGGGCGGGAAATGGTGGCGAGGACGGGCCGCTCGACGGCTAGCGGCGACGAGAGTACATATCTCGGACTGTCGTCTGTGTCTGCAAAGTAAGCACCGATTTCGTTGTAGATTTCCTGGGGGAGGCGGTCCATGGCTTTTTTTTTCAGGAATTGGATCTTGTGTGGTGCTTCAGCTTCGCATTGAACTGGCAAAACCCCGCTTCTTGTTGAGGACGAGGGAGAGGGAGGCCGTAGAAATGCATCCGTCGGCTCATATACATAACAATGTCTCAAGAGACCGAGCAGCTCGGCCTTGTGCGGGGACCGAGCCACGTGACGGCGGAGGACGAATTCCATGGCATCCTATCCCATCCAATCCATTCATTGCTCGCTTTGCTTTGCTTGTGCTGGCACGGAATCATGTGCGGCAATTCCGTCCTCGAGCCGGTCCGGGACGATCATTTTCAGGGTTGATGCGACTGTCGAGGCGTCTGGGGTTTTTTCCCCCTCCATATTCGTCAATCGTCCGAGGAAATACATAGGCCGACCCGACCTGCCAGGGCGCTTCCGAATTCGCTTCTTCGCTTCGACTCCTACATGACATTATTAGCAACACCAACACCAACGCCAACACCAGATATCACTCACTCACTGCACCTCTCACCTTCTCAACTTCTCCTCCTCCTCCTCCTCCATCTGCCGGCCCACGACGGACACTTGCTCTCGCAAGATCTCATCCTGGTACGTGCCCTCGGGCCAAGCGACAAGCCTGACGCGACGGGCGGGAAATCTCTTGGAGATGAGCTCAACTCGCAAGGATCAGCTTCCCCCATGACCAACAGGCCTACAAGGGCAAAACCTCCCCCGTCCGACAAAATCTCGATTCCCTCATGACGACCGGCAACCATCCCGGCATCTCCCATCTCAATGGCGATGCCATCCCGACGACGCCCTGCGCTTTTTTAACTGTGGTCCAAGTCCCAGCCTAATCAAACGGCAAAGTGGAAAAAGCACTTCCATGATCCATCACCAGCAACCGTTGGTCACTCCTGCGTCAGCCCGCCTCCAGGCCCATCGATAGTTGCTTCTGTCGATGCACCCCGAGGAGCCGGTGCCCGGTGTCATTCGTACCTAGTGCGACGAGGGACTAGCCCGTCCAGCTGAGCCCCCGGCATATTACGAGAAGCAAGGAAGCTTCATTCATGCTTTGTGCTCCTTGCACCTTGCTCGTTTGTTCAATGCTTCACGGAGAGCGGCAGGAGTGATGTGATGTGTGGTGCATCTCCTGACTGGGGGACTGACCCCGGGCGGGGTTCGGATTCACGCCTCCGTGGTAGAAGATGCCCGAGACTCTCTCTCTCGAAGCACCCCCGAGTCTCAGCAGTGCATTCGCTTCTCACGGACCTCCATCCTGCGCCGCCATTTCCCAACCAACCGACCGACCCCCCCGTCGCCAAAAGCAACTACTTCAGCTAAGAGGTGCTGTGCTCCGCCGGCTTGCTGCATTGCAGGAATTGGCGAAAAGAAGTCGCAACCTGGTCAAGTCGTTGCTGGCGCTGCGCCCCTAGGGCTTAGGTCTTATTCGTGGGAGACGGTCTCGGCAATTGGGAGGCGGACACGGCGGGCTTGGAGATTACGGCGCCTGTGGCGCGCGGCCTGTCGTTCTAACCGGGGAAGCGTTGCGTCTTTTGGCGTCGTTGGCGTCAAGGATGAGCGTCAACTGGGTACGGTGACCTGCCTTGCCTTCAAGCATCTGGGCCAAACCATCGTATCTTCAAGGCTGTGGCGAAGAAGAGGATGCTTGCTCCTCCTCTTGCGTGGACCCTTCGGACACAATTCGCTCATATGTCGGCCTGTCTGTCATAAGACACCTTTTGCAAACAGGGAGAGAGAAGAGACAACGAGAAAATCAAGCAAGAAACCCAACTCCAGTCCCCACGACGGTCAACACAGACAAGGGGATCACGGCCTGCGTGTCCAATCAGGAAGACATGCCCCCTGGACCTTTCTGGGTCTCGTGCTTTGCTCCATGGGTCTGGCTGACAGGGTGACACGTTTGTGTTTTGCCGCCAGCCTCGAGGCCTGTCTTCTCTCTCCTTGCTTGGCCCAGCTGTGAATCTCGCATTGATCATTGCCAATTGTCGTACGCCAATTCAATGCAGGCTTCGTTTTGAATGGACTGGAGCCCACGTATTCGTCGGCTGTCTTGAACTTGAAGAAGACGTCTTGTCACGGGCTGGGGATAGGCGCCACAAGGAACGATCGGCCCTCGATATCCCTGCGCCGATCGTCCGCCTTCGAGCGCGCGTCAACCAAATCCATTTCCCCACCGTCAAGACAGGCCTCATGCTGGCCGGATTTGTGTGTCCGGCGCAAGAACTCCCTCAAGGCATCTCCTAGCGCCCGTCTCGGCTGGATGTCCGACGTCGTCTGGTGGGAGCCAGGAACTCGAATCTCGTCACTTGGACGCGCTGCTGAGAGTCCCTGGACGGGTTGAGCAAGCCTCGCCGTCACATCGCCGACGTTTTGAAGCAAGGGTCTGCAGAAGGCGTTGCTAGCGCTCAGCTTGTTCCCGCGTCTCAGAAGCCAAGACGAATCTCCACGTGCCGAACGGTTTCCCCATTCGTGAGAAGGCATCGCTTTCACACGTCGACAGGAAGTTGCCGTCCATGGTCCCAAACCAAGTTGGCATCGGTGCTGCGGCCCATGAAAGTCGCACACCCTCCTTGCCCGTGGTGACTGGACTTTGACTAGAAAATGAAATCGTCCTCGACTTAGCAACTCCTTGGGTCGTTCGTTGCACACAGAAAGCCCGAAATGGAGTTCGGTCACCGCGGAACTCGTCGGTCCTGATTTGGCTTGTACTATGCGGCAAGCAGTGTCTTTGACAACGAAGACCCCCGGCGATGAGACTCGAGAGTTGTTTCTGGCCTTCTTTTTCCCCTTGTCGTCCGAGCATTTCATAGGTAGTACCACTTCGGATGGAGTGGTAGCAATGATGACGACTCCAAGTTTGGCGTGTCGAGGCATCGGTGGCAGCATACGGATAGTCTGGTTCCTTGTGCTAGGAGAAGTGGTCTGAGTATGTAACACTTCACCTGCATTTCGTTGTTCTCATCCAGTGAAGGTAACTTTGAGCGTGACAGGTTGGCCTTGCATTCACACCAAGCAAGGTCCTTCCCAGCAGTGACTGCCTTTCAACCGACCACACTCGCACAACCAGATATTATTGCACGCCGTCCCATCTTGGCAGGCATCGAAATATCTCGTCGTGTCGACTCAATCTCGCGCATGACCCAGACCACGACCGCCAGGTGGGCCGATGCTCTAGGAGTTGACCCTTGATCCCATCGAGGCATCGCAAATCGAGCAACTCCTCGTCATCGCAGGTGATAACCTCGGATGAGAAGGAAATCTACCGTCACATCGATGCAACGTGGGGTGTTGGATCTCGCACGTCCATGCTCCCGGGTTGGAAGGGGAATCCGCCTGGGATGGCCTGGGTCGAATGGTCTCGATCATTGGCTATGACCCACGGTGCTCCGCCTGATGGCACGATCCCCCGCCCTTTGAAGCTTTGAAAGCTCAGGCCTGAGTGCTAACGAATGGAGTTTGCATAGGCTTGACGTTTTTCCGCCTTAGTCTTGTCGCCTAACCTGCTCTCCTGAAGACGGGGATGGATCCACTGGCCGTCAGTGTGGGAGCCTGTGAGCCACCGTGCTAGTTTGGCACACGGATGGCTTGCGGTTAGCTTGCGTGACGCCCCTGGCTTTCGAGGATCTCGCACTGGCACATGGCACCGCGTCTTTGACTGGACGGGACATGTTTGCCACATTTTGATTGACAGGGCAAAGTCTTTGAGAGCTTGGGACGACTCGGGAGCCAGCAGAATGCAACCCCAACAGGCACTGGGGCCATGCTCAGATTGCTGCTGGTGGCAACTGAGCTCCGTGCGAGAGGCCTCTCCCTTTGGTTAAGGGAGACCAAGCTCCTCTGTGCGCTGATTCGATCGGTCGATGGTTGGTATTGGGGTGTCCTATTCACACAGGAGAGAGTCAGCGGAGGCACGGATTGTCCCACCTCACCGGCCATTGCTGTGCCCCTTTTGTATCCGTGGACTGGACCTTGATGTTGGCCGGGGCGTTCGGTTGGTCTTTGTTGGGTACGAACCTCTTCACAATTCCTGACCAGGCAGTATTGCAAGTATCTGCCGAGGATAGCCCTGGCGCACTTTGTCGTCGACGGAGGAGTGTTGGCGGACTGGCCGGTGACATCAATTGCCAAGCCAGGACAGAGGCGTCAGGCATTTCGTCGTTTCGGGAAGATCGGCGAGCGCGGAGCAAGGCAAGCAGACGGGCTTGTTTGATACTGAGACTGGACGGTGGTCGTGCCCCGTTAGTCGGGCTTGCTCTGGCGTCCCGACCCCAGAAAGGGGTTCCCGAGTGCCTCTTGGCTTGACTGTGGCGGCAACATTCCGCAGCCTCTCGACAGGGGATGGTCGAGATCACTGCACCACACTCCTCAGAGGAAGTTGTCGAGGTGTGTGGTGGTGGTCTGTGAGTTCTTCCTGTCGGCACCACAGTGTGTTTCTACAAATGAACCTCTTGGATGCCTGGCGTGTTGCCTGAGGACTTCATCTGGATGAATGCCCTTAGTCAGCTGAACCTTCCTGAGATACTGGCACATGTGATCAGAGCTTCCAAGTTTTGAGGCAGGAACAACTGAAGTCTGGCAGCTACGACCCACCAGCGAGATGAAAGAACCTACAATTATTGTACGTAAACATTACAGAGTAGCTCCTGCTGCACGAAACCAGCCCATGCCCATGGTCGTGTGGGAAGCACCTTTGTGCCTTCCTTGAGAAACATTTCTTCGGGAACATTGGCAATCACATGTAGGTACCCGCCTGCCTGCGACGTGAAGAAAGGTAGGGAGGTCTAAAGTCCGCCTCATCTGAAGACCCGAACTTCTGTACGCACCATCGCATCGTCTCACCAGAGCAACCTTGTCTGGTGATCATTTTCCCCTGTACGTACTTCGTACATCGACACCGACTGCGAGCTGGGCCGTTCTCTCCAACGGGAGAGGCTTTTTACCTCGACCCAGCGCCTGATCTATCGCGAAGCCATCCAAGCATGTGACCAATAACTTGCTCAGTCACCACAAACTCACATCCGTTCCGGAAACCCTCGTTCTACCCGTCCAAGCTAATGGTTTCCCAAGATCAAGCAGTTCATGCGTTGAGCATTGACCCAAGCCGTCGCTCCCGCCGTCACGTACCGCGGCCCTATCCTGCAATATAGACGTTACATACGGATACTACGTACGCTGTATGTTTGCTTCCTGTCGCCGCCCTTGCATGAGGCATCGGGGGCAGTCACTTTGCAGCCGGAGCACCTTTGTTACCGGCCTGGTGTATCCCCAGTGACGACTGTGACAAGGACCTCGTTTTCTGTACGAACCTGGGGTTACTGAGCCCGGCATCACCGTGGAGAGCCCGCATCAATGGCATGCATTTCTCGGCGACGTCGTTGCTTGCGAAGTGAGAAGATGGGACGACTACAACGCAGATCTACCAACGCCTCAATCCGCCAACAGGGGCAGCAACGTCGTCTCCTATCTGCTAGGCAAAGAGAAGGGCAATGGTGGCACAAAGCTCTACGCCAGCGGCCTAGGCGTCCAACACCCAGTTGGTCGCTTGCTGGTAGCCGTGAATGGGATGGCCCGCGTCACCACAACCACAGCCTCGCTGCCATCCATCTCGAGAGAGCGGCGGCGAAGAGGATACCAACTGGCGCCTAGACCCCGTCTACTGGCGGGTGGAGCCAAGTGCCAAGGAGCATCGAATTCAGCCGTGTCGCCAATTGTGAAAGATGGCCAATACCATTCTCGAATAGCAGGTTTTAGGTTATCTATTGTTGACGCGTCGCCACTGTATCATCTGCGAGTCGAGGACCACCCTCTGAACTACGAAGTATGGAGCTTCCATCCATTCCGGCGACCGAATCCATCTCGAATTGCGACCCGTTCGAAAACCTGATGGACCTCCTGAAATGCCCCAATGCTGCACACCTGGGCTAGACGCAAATGAGATTAAGTCGAAAAGACTTTTCGCCTTTACCTTTGTCTGCATGGGGGAATGTTAGACGAATTCCAAGGAGCCATGTGACAATGTCTCAAATCAATCGCCGGCACTGGGTCTCTCTCGGTGAGGAACTGGAGTTCAGAGGGGAGACCGGGACCGCAAGCTAACTACGATCTGGAAACCAGTGCTCTTTATCCGTTATTCCGGAGGACGACATCGTGGAATTTGTGATGGAGGCGACGGCTCTCTTGTGCCTCGGTGCTGCGATGGCTTCTCAGAAGTTGCCACTGCCTTGTGTAACCACATCAAGGTCCCTTTGCAACGGGTCTCAATGTCATTTGACGCGGCTGTCAGGGCCGTGGCGCCTGGTCTCGGCGAGCTGGACGGAGCATCAACGAGCTGACGATGGCATTGGACAGAGGACGATCTGTGGGACGAAGCTATCTGGCCAACGGTGTTTGCTGACCTCGAAAGCACAATGAAGCTCATCCACAGCGAAGTCTTCGAAGATGGAACCAGGACAGGGCCTGCGCACAGAGGTTTGTGGTGAACCGCATTCGCTACCTGCGAATACCCAGCTGCATACTTCGTACATGTCACTGAGCCATTTCCAGCAGTCACCCCCTGGCCCATGCGCTTCAGCTGAGTCTCGACCAGGTCTACGGCGATGCAAGTGCGGTCGCTACTGATCTGCACGCAGGCAATGCGAAAGGAAGCGCTGCAATGTGATGACAAGATGCGGCACCAAACAAAGGCGGGAGGGGGCTTTGTCCTCTGCGGATGAGCTTGGCTTGACCCGCTCTGGAAAGATGACCTCAGAGTTGCATTCAGCCGACCGGGCAATCATGTTGATTCCATCCAACACATGTTTGTATGCCGATGGATTATTTCAAGGCGGCAGTCATGATCTCGCACGTCCCAAGCTGACCCATGTCACATTTTCAGGTGAGCGCTTCGAGGAGGCCCCGTCACCTTGGACATCTCGTGCTCGGCACGTTTCTCCATTCAGGGCAGACAAGCTCTTTGTTCGGACACGTCAGTTGAGCGATACCGATGTCTCTGGCTGGTGGATATGTTTCAGAACGCCCTCCCGATGCTGGTGTTGCCAGTCCTTTCGAAGCTGGCGTCTTCATTGACAGACCGTTGTGGGAGGCTGCCATGGCCGACGTGTTGGCTGGCTTGCGGGTTGCTTCCCGGACGCCCCAACTTCTCAGGGAGACCGGGGGTGGAGGGGCTCGGAAGGGGGCGGATGCCACGTCCGGCGTACCGTGTGTTGGATCTAGTCGACGTCGTTTTTGGAGGGGCGGAGCCTCGTCTGGGAGAGTCCATCTGTGTGCTGTTGGTTGACGATTGATGCCTCCGGCGTTGGACAACTGGAGCGCTGGACTAATCAGAACTAGGGGTGATTGCAGCAGTCACTTCACCGGTGATGATGGAATCTCCCTCCACGTCATACCCAGTGCAATATGACGATGGCGGTGGAAAGTCCCGTCGTTTCGTGCGTCGCGACGCGACTGAAGAGGCTTGCCCAATCTTCAGCAAAAGCCGGCAGTTCAAGGCTAGCGCACCAAACTACTGCGATGGCAGACAGCTTTGGACTGGCAGACAAACTTCTGACACCGGGCCAAGGCCAGTAGCATCAACGGCGCGCCAAGACCAGAATGGATGACATGGGCAGCCACAGCTTTCGTCCAAAGGAGGTTGTTGCGCCTTGACAGCTGCATGGACGTGGGTGAGTCAATGACTAATATCGTCCAGGACTCGTAATATTAATGGTTCACCAGAGAAATATCGTCAGTTGCACAGGCCGAAACATGGCTTCCGGGATTCGCACGAAGCCGGCGATAATGAAGTTCGGGCCTCGATCACGGTTGCAAGAAGATGAATGCATTCAACGAAAAGCAGCAAAACCAAGTATACAGTACGAATATCAAATCGTCCGGGACCAACTGGCGCCGGCGCTGGCGCAAGCGTGGAGACCAAATGGACGATCCGGGTGGTGCGTCTGAGTGTGTGCGGCCAGGAGCCGGGGTGTTCCATGAGCAGATCATTCCGGGCCGAGTCTATTGGAACAATGGGGAATAGCTGAAGTGGCTACTATGCCAGATCGAGAGACTCATGCCACACAGCTGCTTGTTGGTATTGGCTCTCACTGGATGCTCGCGGATGGCCACCCCCCTCTTCTTTGTCTGGGTGCATTGAACAGGTCGAAAGCAGGTTGTCATCGAAGAGCCGTATGCATACATGCGGACTGCAAAAGGCAGCATGTCTGGCCGGGTTCGCCGAAGACGGGGCAATTGGACGAGAATCGAAAAAGTGGTCATGACCAAAGGCTGAACTCACGACACAGCTAGGGCCACATTCCAAGTCTCAACCCCATCTCCATTCCAACCAGCCGGATCAGAGTTGGGCCCAGTGCCAGTGGGCTCTCGGACGCGGCGGGGAGAGGCGCCTCTCGCCCTGTCGATGAACGAACGGGAGGGTTGCAGGCCGGCGAATTGTGGTTGTCACGCCGCCAGCCAAAGGCGTCACTCCAGGTGGGAGTCGCGCCCCCGAGCCCCGAGCCCCAAGCCCCAAGCCCCGAGCTCAAGCCTCGCGCCTCATTTCTGCTGCGTTTTGACGCGTTCCCCAGCGAGCTGGGTCGGCTATGGCTTGAGGCTATCCGTCCAGCCCGTGGCGGCGGAAGGGCGTCGTTGCATCCTTCGCAAGGACTGCAGCGAGGGGCCGTGCAGAGGCCAGACTTTTGCGGAGGGGAAAGGGAGGGGTAAAGGGGTGTGCGTCTTCTTTGAAGCGGATGGATGGACTTTAGTCTTTGGGGGGAGCAGGTGAGACTAGCACCAGGACCGGGACTGGCAAGGGGGAATGAGAAATAAGCCAGTCAGAGGAGGGCATTCACTTGTCCCGGCTGTCACGTCGAAGCGTTGCTTTTCCGTGGTCGCAAGATTGGAGGATCAGCGCTCATCAGCGATCGGCGTTTTTGACCTCTGATAGTTAATATGTCGCTGGGCGTCAAAGAAGGTCAGTCAACCCCTTCGTTGTCAATATTCGAGCCAACTCCCGCCGGGTGACTTTTTCTAGGACTGGCAGGCTTCAGCCGCCTGACTCCCGCAGGTTCTTTCTCATTCAACCCCTGATCCCTCGCAGGAGACTCTCAGGTCCCAGGTCCCTGGCCACATGCAGCCCCAGGTCCGGTCTGGGTAACGGGATGCTGGGGGGAGGACCCAAAGGAGATGAGCACATGGGGGCCAGTCCAGGTTGAAGACTGTGAAAAATCTTCAACGTTTTACTATTCGTACAGCCGCAGATGCGAGGGTATTATGTTTACGAATACTCTTCATGTCATGGGCCACCATGATCTGCTGGCCCCCATTCCTGATGCTCATGACTGCCTCCTTTTTCTGCCTCGTGTATCCGTACAATTTCGTATCTCCGTCGGGCGTCATCAATTGTGAATCTGACTGACCCAAGTTCCCGATGGAACCCTTCCCACGAGCGACTCGACATGGGGGGATCCCAGCGGGAGGGACCCTTGACCTTTGGGGCTGAGTTCTGAGACAGGAATAAAAACGAAGCTAGTGGATTGCGTCCTGGGATCTGAGCATGAATGAGATCGAAGTTTGTGCCTGCATAAGGCGACGAGACGGAAAGATCATGATGAAGCTGGCCATGATGAGCAGGTTGAAAATCTTGACAATCTTAACCAGGGCCTTAGATGGTTCTGGAACAGTCTTTGACAGCGTCCTTCATCCTTCTCCCCTTTCTTTTCTCAACTGTCTGTATGTATTCGTCTTGTCGTTGACCGTTTCCGCCGCTTCTCGGAGGCGTTGCTGGCTACCCTGGTCCTCCTCGCAATATTTCTTTTATTACATCTTCTAGGTTCATGGCCAAGGAACAAAAATAACCATCTGCCAGCCACCACCGAGTCAATCTTATGACGGCCTCAGCTGGAGCCTGGGGGAAGGAGCGAGGAAGCAAGGGCAGGAGCGCAACTGCCGGGATGAGACATACGAAGCCCGAAGCATCCACGCCCTCTTTTTTTATTTGGGAAGCTGCTATTCTGGGAAGCTGCGCTCCTGCCGCAGCTGCTGCCTGACTCCCAATACCGCGTCTCTGCAAACTTATCCCGCTTTCCTTCTTCTCGTCCTCCTTCATCCTCGAATACTGAAGCGACAGACCAGCAGCCATCAATGTTCATCCACCTGCTAGGGCTTGCAACGTTGCGACTTTGTCCTTTCGGCCCTTTGGTTCGAAGTACGTGAGGTGTGTATCCGTACGTACGAAGTACACAACGAAATATTGGCCACTGCAGCATTCGCTATCCAGGGAGGCATGTTTGCTAGGCCCCGGCTAAGACAACGGGCCATCTTGGGCTGTACGAATACCTGGGTGTACTGTACGAGTAAGGCGCACTGCCGAGCGGTCCATTGGCCGCAGGAAGTTACCGCCTTTCATCCCGACTGGCCTGTTTCTGAAGGACGCGAGTCCCCTTCTCCTCGAGCAACTGCCGACGCCCGACCTGGGCTCGCTCGGGCATTGCGAGCTTATCGATCCCTCTGGGCGAGACCCAGCCCCCTGTTCTGGACTCAACCAAAGGTCGAATTGCTTCGAACCATCTCGGTTCCCGGAAGGCGAAGGCGCAAGGGCTTACCGAGTAGTAGTCGCCGACCTCGACTGACATGGCGTTTGCCGTAGGGCTAGGAGTACCGAGCACCAACCAACAAACACAAGTCAGACATCACCCGCCACCTGCGACAATGAATGGCTTGCCCGTCCTATTGTCGACTGGGACGGCTTACGCCCGTCGTGCCGTTGCACGGGTAGCACGCCCCCACCGTCCATGGGATGAGAAGTTGGGGGAGAAACAAGAGCCCAGCCGTTTGGTTCGCCCGTGAACCGGGACGTGTGGTGTTTCGGCTCAGAGTTGATGTGCATTATTATGTAAAGGGAGAGAGAGTCTTGGACCCTTGCCGTTGACCAAGTAGCCTCTGGTTGTCAGCCCATCAGGCGTCGTCCGCCGAAGCCACGGCCAAACAAGCACTGCAGAGGCGGATTATGACGACGGGCTCAAAAGCAGAGGGCCACACTGATGGGGAACCAGAACCAGCCGGACCCAGACCCAGACCCAGCCAGACCCAAGGGACAGGGCAAGAAGTGATTTCCCGTTGGATGGCCGCCTCTCTGGAGAGTGGCCGTAAGGCGTCCTGCCACCACACCCAAGTTCCCGATCTGATCCAGCCACGCAGGGGACCAGGCAAAAGATGGGGGATGTTGTCACTCTCCCGTGTGGCACCCCAGTCAGAACGAGATGGGCTTCTTGATGAGAGAGAGGATGGTTGAGGGCGAAGTCACAAAGCAATCTGCTTGTATGCAACCGTCGACAACCCAACACTTTTAGCCCTCTGTCCGTGAGAAAGCGGCCTTCGAGGGTATCTCGGTCGAGAAGCAGCGGGACGAGGGATTCTACTGAGGGAGACAATGCACCAACCAGGCAGCATACCAGGCCTCAAATATTAGACGGCTCCCCTCTGGTGGGCCTGTCTCTGCCGTGTTGCTTTGTCTCTGAAGAAATGTCTTTCATTGAAGCGTGGTAAGTAAGATGCACGCCCCTCCGGAATTGAAGTTTCACGTCCGGATGTTTCCATCCATCTCCATTCCCCTCTTCTCTAGGCCTCTTCTTGGCCTCGTCTTGGTCTCTCCCCTCGTCCTCCTCTTCCTCCCCCCCCCCCCCCTCCCCCTTCTTTTTTTGGGG
>JAMQMW010000541.1:0-23893 GCA_024115155.1 Thelonectria blattea
GTGACCTGGGAGTAGAAGAGTGAGAGGAGCAAGCGGATAGGCAGCTAAGTCAAAAGGCCTCTATCCGAGATTAAAGCCTTGCTTGCTCTCAAGACCATTACGCACATCACCACAACACCCAACACCAATGAAACCCCCCCTTCACAACCAAACCTCGCTGGCCGAGCGGCCCGATCTGGTAGCATTCGAGGTAAATGGGGGTGGATCGATGACGCCTCGCCTCCAAAAATAAAGGGACCTGGGAACCTCTCTCTCCAACGCCTCCCAGGGTCAAGTCCATCTAATTTCGCCCATTATCTTTTCCTGGCCCTCGGGCGATCCAACCAGAAGCAGGCCGGACCATCTCAATTTCGTTTTCCAACCAGATTTCGACCCCGGACGCCTTTTTTTTTACTACCCAGAGAAGAGGCGACTCACCGCGTTTCTTCTGGTCGATGCCGAATTATCCTGTGCCTGTCGTCGTGATATCCACTGTTCCGGTTGAGCTGTGCCGTTGAGGCGCTATCTGGTTTTCTATTGATAGATTTCGCAGGGGGTTTTGGTCTGTCTTGGAGATGGCAAGTCGGATCCTGGTTTGTCTTGACTCGAACTTGAAGGAGTCGAGGTTTGTATCGAGGAAATCCGTAAGAAGCACGCGGAGTCAAGCACCCGGTTCCGTACAAGGAATGTATTTGTACATTTTGTCGGCAGATATTCGTATACACGGGCAGTAAAAATACAGATAGATCTCGCCTCATCAAATCATACGCGCATTCGCACAACGCCGCATCGGAACATTGTCAGCTTATCCGCTCCCGCTCCCCGTCTAAGGTCCATGTCCTAGCAGCAATCACTCGTCAGCCCAGTTTCACAATTCACACACACACACACACACACACAATCAACAATCACAATCAAAAGAGAATACTCACGTCCAAGTGCCCTCCCCAACTTCGAAACCTCCCTCGCCTGGTGCTGCTTAATCTTGGCCCTCCTCGCCTCCTCCCTCGCCTCCTCCTCCAACTGCTTCACCCTCTCCCTCGCATCCCTCACGCTGGCCCTCGCCTCGTCCAGCGCCCGATCGGCCTCCCGCTCCGCCGCCTCGGCCGAGTGCACCCTCTCCCTCGCCTCCAGCACGCTCGCGTCGTCGACATCGTAGCCGTCGTTTCCGTGCCCAAACGTCCGGTGCAGAACGCCGCTCCTCGGCGTGCTCCCGCTGGCGTCGGTGCCCTTCCGGAAGAGCCCGCTGTCGTTGTTGTTGTGGTGGTTGGCCGTGTGGTACGTCGACGAGCTCATGGACGTGCGGTCCGAGGAACGCGTTGTTGTGGTAGGGGAGGGGGACGCGGCGCGCCGGTGGAAGAGGCCTTGCTTCTTGGGGGGTTCTTCGTAGGCGGGCTGGTGGGTGCGTTCGGGGGAGGGGTCGCGGCGGGAGAAGAAGCTGCCCTTCTTGGATGATGATTCTTCGTAGACGGGTTCCGGAGGTGGGGAGGGCTCTCGGCGGCCAAAGAGCCCGTGTTTGCGAGGTTCTCCGTAGGTTTGCGCGGGCTCGTGGACGGGCTCCGGGGATGGTTCACGGCGAGTTCCAAAAAGAGGCATCTTGATTGTGTGATGGTGTAAGTGAATTGGACTTGAGGGTGTTTGAACGCCAGTGATTCAGGTCAAGCAAATGTGCAATGATTGACTGCGTCTGAGACAGGGAACTCCATGGCCTTTTACGTCTAATTGAAGCAATCAGTCAACAGTCATCTCTTCTGCTGTGGCCGTCTCACCAAGTCGCCAAACCTGCTTGAACTCCTGATTACCATGGTGACGTTAGTTGCACCTGTAGGGTAAGGCAATTGCCCAGATCAAGTCCAGGTGAGCTGGTTCCCTGGGCCAATGATGAATGGTGAATGACGCCAACGAGGCAGGGGTAAATCGCGAGAAGTCTTGGATGGAAGTGATGAGCGGTTTCGTGATCTCGTTGAACCTGGTTTTAGTGTTGATGATGACGCTGTTGGTCTTGATGCCAGGAATGTTGCACGGATGTCTCTGCACAGGAGCTAAGGGCAGAAGTTGTATACCGGTACGAATACTCCGACGTATCAAATTGACGAGACATGTTAGTCCACGCCACAAGCCGTGAAAAGGCGGAAAACATCTAGATAATGACCAACGACTTAAGAAAACTGGTTTCTCTGGAATGCTGTCCCCGCCGTGAATGATTCCAGAACCCTCACTAGTCCAACACCAACGGCCGCATATCTCAAGAGTTGCAATACGCGCACCCTGCCACAAATACCAGCCTCAACACCAAGTCACGATCCTATCCATGCTGACAACATATCGAATCCGGACCATCCCACACATGATCCAATCGCCGCCGCTCATAATAGCCACCACGCACAAACACCCGTCACGTCAGCCGGGTAAAGGCCGAATGTTGGCGGGGTACAGCAGCGTATCGGCCGAGCCTCTCACCCTCGCCAAAAGACGGAACTGCCAGAATGCCCTCACCAACAGGTGGCGGTGCAACTGTACATGGAACTCGACGGAATCCTCTCGCGAGAACGAATGCCGAGGTCCCATGTTCCTCCGTCCAACACAGCCTCAGCACCCAACAGTCGACAACCAACAAGAGAAAGGCACAGAGTACAGCGTAAAATCGCATTAAAACCGCTAACTCTGGAATACATGTCGAGGGGACATAGAATAAAAGGACCGACATAGAAAACCAACAAATCTTCTAAAGCTGTTGTAAGGAGCGGCTTTTCTTCCCACCCCGCCACCCTTTGCACCTCAGCTCCGCTTCGTATCTCCGGGATGCGACAAAGCAAGTCGTCCAAGAGGACAATATAAAAAGATAGAAAAAAGATGCCCGCACAACACCGTGTCCCTATGTGCATGTATGACGCACTTTGATATGTACAATGAAGCCCGCCTCTCGAGGCAGGTCCAGATGTGAGGATTGGAAAGAATAAATCGGCCGTGGTCACCTGGATATGGTAATGAATTCGGTAAAGGATAGATGCGCGGTCGCGAAAATGGGCCGCCACGCCAGTTGTCCCCCGAACACGTTGTGGTATACGGCTGAGTGGCTCGATTCGACGGTCGGGGGTTTCGAGGCGACTCGCTTGCGTATTTCGACTGGTGACGAGTGTCGTGTGTGGCGGAGCCCGGAATCCAGAGGCGCTCACATCACCACGCATTTGCTCTCCTCGCGGTCCTTCCTGACGCTCAATGCGACGCGGGCAGCCTCGGTGAAGGCCTCGTTCACGCCCCGGTTCTTCATGGCCGAACACTCGAGATAGCGCAATGCGCCTATGCGTCGGGCCACCTCGAGGCCGTTGTCGTAGGAAATCATGGGTCGCTTCTCGCGCTGCTCGCCGCCCTCGCCCTCCTCTTCCTCGCCCTGTTCGCGGAGATCGCACTTGAGGGCCACGAGGACGAGCTTCACGCCGGGGCAGTTGTCGGCGATCTCGCCAACCCACTTGGACTCGACGTTTTCGAGGGAATCCTTGCTGTCGACGGAATAGCAGAGCATAATCAGGTCGGTATCGTCTATCCGGCGTGGGTTAGTCTCGTGAGCGCGGGGAGACGAGGGGACGGTGGGTGGAGGGAACAGGGGGGAAATTACCATAAGAAAGTGACCTTAGTCGGTCGAATTCTTCCTGGCCAGCCGTGTCCCAGAGGGACAGTTCGATGTGGACATTGTCGACGAAGATATCTGGCCATGATCAGTCTGGATGTATAGTCATTCGTCATCGGGAGCGCGTACCGTGGACGTAGTTTTCGAAGACGGTGGGTTCGTAAACGGTTGGGAAATAGCTGGCCATCAATCAGTCGGCATATTCGAATGCACGCGAGAGACGACATACCCTCTCGTAAAGACATTTAGCAACGAGGTCTTGCCGCAAGCACCGTCGCCCCTGATTTGACACTCGAGTTAGCGACCTGATGGATCCCGGAGTGGTCGCGACGGAGAACGTACAACAGCACCAGCTTGCGCTGCACCGTCTTGGAACCTCCGCACAGAGAAGGCATCGCGTAGAATGGAAATGTATGGAGCGGTGGTCGATATGGAAGGAAAGAAGGAAGTCGGATCGGCGTTGGTGGTGGACGGAATTTGGCTTTCCTCGGCGAGACGGGCTTGTGACTGTGGGTAAAATGACGACGGGAAGTGCTGATGGTGGCGCGCGCAAAGCGGAATGACGGACGAAAGCGGCCGGGGTGTCTCTTCAAACACGAGCGTCGGGATCGATCAGCGCCGCAATCGCAAATCGTACACGGGGTCGAATGTCACCGAGGACGAGGATCGTGTTTGTTGTCGAGAAAAAGGGAGCAAGCGTTTCGTAGCGTTGTTTTCGCAGAGAGAGGGAGAGAGAGAACGGAAGGGATCGCGGGATCGACAGGCAGTCGCAAAACTGACAAAAGCCCAAGCGAGAGTTAATTTCGAGGTCGCGAGTCACGAGCAAGGAAGGGACAAGAAAATAAGATACGGCCGAAAATAATAAGGGAGGGGTCTGTGAGATGGGGGAGCGTGGGAGGAGGGATTTGGGGAAATGAGGCGCTGGGGGAGATGAGGATGAAAGTCAGTGGGAGAAGAGGTCTTTTGGTGAAGAGTCGCGCGGGACGGAGAGGAGAGGAAAGAGGCAAGCAAGGACCAGGGTCATTGGATTTATTATCGAAAAAAATAAGAGCCAACTCATGGATGGAACTCATTAACTCAGCCTGGCTGGGCTTCCATCGGAAAGAACCTTCTGTGTGGCCAGCTGGACGTGGGAATTATCCGTACGGAGTAGGTACCTTGCGTACGGAGCGAGCACCCGCTTAGCCGGGTGTCAATAGCGCTCTTCTTCTCCAGCAAAAGATTTTGCCATGTCGGTCGGGTACCTCACATCCGGGTTAGCTGGCTCCTTCCTGTCGAGGAATGATGAATGGAGCCATTGGCTGGATGCGATTGGCCAGTTGCGCATCCATTAAAACCTCGATTAATTCGTCGCCATCGTCAAGGACCCGAGGGTTTTTATTCTTCATTCTCAAAGCAAAGGCGCTGGTGAATGAAGACGCGCCTGCACGCAATTCACAATGATGACACGTTTCTGATATTCTCACGTACCACCGGTGGCTTCGTTGTGAGGTGACGTCCTCATGCTGTCAATTCATGCCCCCCGAGAGTTACAGCGCATGACTTGGCCACCCCTCCACGTCCTCTGGCTTGCAGCAGACTTCGCTCCTGGTGTTGCTATCTTTATCTCTCACAGGCACACACCAATAATAAAGTGGACACTGCCATGACACTTCAGAGTTCACTGCTGACTCGGAGCGTGTCGAGATGTCGGGACAGGGAGACGGCCTGTTGCACGCTGCAATATCGAAGCGAGCCCAACGAGAATTAAATACCAACAGCATACATACATATTGGCAAAGCCACTTCTCCACTGCTGCTCATTGAATCGTTCGCGCGCGGGCGAGCCAAGGTTGGGCTTCTTCGTGCAGCTCCTCTTCCCGACAGCATGTCTCGAACTCGAACCTCGACGAGACCTGCCCGGACAAGGGAACCATGAATGACACGGCATTGACCTGATCCTCGATCGCCTTTGTGGGTGCGCTAATCCAGAGCTCCACTTTCAGTAGGTAATGGGCTGGGAAGACATCCCGAACATTCTGTACAACTCAGTCAACCAGCAAAAGGCAGCGATGTGATTGCTTCTTCACTTCCCCACGGAGCGACGGAAATGGGAAGCACCACGGTTTGTCGACGGGACGACCTCTGCGGCTTGGTCTGGCCTTTCTAGTTACTTTTTCTTCCCTTTCCTACCTATCCGAAAGCAATCTCGAGTCGCATTGTCAAGGTAACTGGACAAACAAGGGCGCTGCATAGTACCTACGCTACCTAATGTATTGCTTCTTTGGCCTCACCTAGCATGAACAAACGAATACCGATCGTGATTTCACGCACGAATTTATTAATCAATCTCGCACTACAACTTGTACGTTGCCACGAACTGGTTGGTCATTTGCTCATGGTCGTGTGCACTCACATGAGCTCATGCGTACCCTTGATACGAATTCGTATTGTAAAACACCAAATCAAGATACACCTGTGTGCTTCGTATGCCATGCTCGTATAATTCATCCGCGCCTGACATCTCGTTGCTGGTAAATAACAACGCATGCAAGTCCAATCAACCTAATTGTACAATCGTGAAAACCCTTCATTGATGCCCCTTTTGATGTTTGATGAATGTGACCTTGGATTTGAGAGGAATCGCATGTACGCCATGAGAACCGCATGACCGCCAGTTTCGCGACCGTCTCTAGTCGTCGTCTCTCTGGTAGCCTTGTCGTCCACGGCCCATCCGGTCAGCGAGATTCATCTTGCCCGCCTGCCTATGCAGTCCATTGACAAAGCCTCGATCGCCGCCGCGTTCTCGAGCCTTGTCGTCGGCGTCCCGCAGTGATTGTTCCCGCTCTTCGAGAGCTGCCAGTCGCTTCACTCGGTCTTGATCCAGGTCGGAGGCAGCCGACTGCATGGCCGCGAGCTTGCGTTGTCGCTCTTCGTCCTTTGCTTTTTCATCGTCGTCGGAGCGGCGGCCTCCGTTGGACTGGCCTTGATCGCGAGCACCGCCACCGTAGCTCCTTCGCGAGTCCCGTCTCGAGTCTCCATTGGACTTAGAGAATCCATTTCGCGAGTTGTCGGGGCGGCCATAAGGCTCAGAGCGCCTTCGTCGAGGACGTTCATCTTCAGAGTCTGACTCGGTTCGTCGACCACGATGCCGGCCATTCTCCTTGCCTCGTTCATTGTCCCTTTGTCGGTACGTGTCTCGGCCTTCAGTATCTCTGTCATCGTGACGTCGACGATGTTGGCGCTCCTCGTCCTCAGAATCGTATCGTTGACGTCTTGATCGGTGATCGGGTGACTCATCTCGTTGACGTCGTGAATGGCGATCGTGTGACTCATCTCGTCGTCTGTAGTTGCCCTCATCTGGCGATCTGTCCCTTCTGCGCGGGCTTCTTGATCGTGAGTCTGACCGTCTTCGCCTATGTCGTCTCTCATCGGAGTCAGGGTGGTGGTGATGATGTTTTCGGCGACGTCGCTCTTCCCTGCGCTTTGCCTTTTCCTCTTTGGCTTGATTGTCATCGACTCCCATGGAGGCTAGGAGCTGGCGTCGCTTGGCTGGGTTGTTTATCATCGCTTCGTATGCTGCCTGCTCTTGTCGCTTGATGGCTAACAACGGGTCGTCTCGAATCTTGGAGGCTGTGTCGCGGGCGCTGTTGGCATTCTGCAGGGCCATGAAGCTCTCTTGGCCGGCTTGCTTCTCCAGCTTCTTGTGCTCTGTGCCCTTGATGATGTTGTCGATTCGTCGCTTGCCCAAGAGGTAGGCTTCGGTCTCTTCTGTTGTGCCAGTCTGGCCATCGGTAGGGCCCTGGTACATCCAGTCGACGCGGTCCACGCGCTTCTTGCCGCCGGCTTCCTCTAGCTTGCGCTGGAGTTCTTCCTTTGCGCGCTCCTCTTTGATTTCGTTGATGCGCTGCTGGGTTCGTTTGCGCTCCGCGAGAGCCTTTTGTTCCTCTTCGTAAACAGCATTCTGGTTGCGCCGCAATGCGGGATGGAAAGATTTCTTCAAGTTGAGATCGCCGCCACCCATGATGGGCAACTGAGTTGTGAAGATGTGGTTGAAGAGTGATGTGTGAAGATTTGGTTGAAGAAGCGAGGAGTGATCTGTGATGATTTGGTTGAAGAAGTGAGGAGCGACGTGTGAAGATTTGGTTGAAGAAGCGAGGAGTGATGTGAAGAGTAATGGGTGGCAAATGATCAGCGAGAGTGAAGAGTGATGAGAGATGAGAAATTGCTCAAAGACAGGCGGGGTGGTATGTCAAGATGAAGTTGGAGCTGGGCCTCTTGCGAAAATCAATAAACAATTAAACATGCCTTATCGCTTATCGGGTCGCGCGTGCCTAAGGCCCACTTATTCGTGCGTGTGACGGTCATTGGAGCAGCACAAGCAAACCGACCTCGTCGGCGGCAGGCCGGGGATCACCGAATTTGAGGACAACAATGCGAATTCTAGTAGTATCTAGGGAGCAATTCACGATGAAGTAGAGAATCCTAAGCATCTGATCAAGCTCTTGTTTGTTTTCATCACCTGCTCTTAGCGTCATCAGCAGCTTAGACTTAAGTCACGGATAGACCACACTTTTAGCCGCCTAATTTCAAGTTAGAAGTCGATTCAGGCGCATAAACCTCTGGTGCATGCTGGTTTGGGTATTCGAATTGTATTGTACAGTCGTATCTGAACATATTCTTGTCGTGCATGGCCATGAGATGCCTTCTACCACCCCAATCCCATCCTGGTCCAATCTGTAGTCGTACATTCTCTCTTGCGTCGTCATCCGGCCTCGGCTGGCCATATGGATTTACCAACTGGCTCTCTTTACGCCAGGAAGGTTCCCGGCCATGGCCTCCATACGAAAGTTGAACTGGCTGTGTTAGGATCGGGTCTCATCGAGAATCAAAGGTCCGCTTACTCTCGTCAACTTGAAGTCGCTTAGGATACCACGACCCTTCCCGCCCAATATGCATCGGTTTCGAATCTGAGTAGGGCGGGTGTAGCAGTGCATTTGGGTGAGCTGCAGCTGGGCTTCGGCGCGGACTCGAGGAGGGAATGAGGTGTTGCGGATGATGTATCGGAGAGCTTGCCTAGAGCCGGAAGTTAGCACAACGAATGCAATTGAGGGAACAGAGGTCCAGAGAATGGTCACCAGGCTCAACGAAGACAGGGACAGGTATCGTCGTCGCGACGAGGGCCATGGCTGGATCTCTCCGGGGACCAATTGTTGCGCACCTTTCGGTTTCGTGCGCCTCGAAGACCTTGCGCTTCGTGTGATCGCGCAAGGTTCGGACGTTGACGAAGCAACCAAGATCAAGCTTCTTCGCACGGAACATCGACATGTTGGGCAATTGGATCGGATGACGACGATGTTGGCGGGTTGAATCTCGCTCGGAGAATCTTCAATTCGAGAGCTGGGCTGATTGCCGAAGAATTGCCGGGCGGGAGCAGCGACCACCAGCCACAATGCACAGCCACGTTCGGATCTTCAAGTTGTCGCCACGCTCTCTCGATGGCCCAGGAACCATGCAAGCTCACCAAAAAAAGGGATTTTAGACTTTAATGAGAAATTCCACGCACCGATATTGATTTGTTGTCCTGGAAGCCTGTCAACCTGTCTCATCTCATTATAATACGAAGGAAACGTCAAAGTTATGGAGGCTCAGTGGGACCGATTGCACGATAGAGGTCTGACGTAGGGGGATAGCGCCATGGTGCCGTATTCGTCGAGAGCTTCCAGGGGCACGTTGCTCCATGCGTTGTTGAGTTCCACGGCTTCGGATTAGATCCCGTCCGATGGGCAACTCGACAAGAATCGTCTGAGACTGGCTGTGAACCTTTTCTCCCTTCTCAATGACACAAACCCCGCCCATTGCCACAGGTCGACCGGAACAGCCCTGTGTGCTCGCATCGCTATCGCCCTCTCGCATGTGAACCATGGATCCCAGCAGAGAAGGCCTTCTCAGGGCGTCTGAGAGACCGTCGCGCGACGGAGCCTACGACTCTGATGAGTTCTCGGACCTCGATACCACCGAATTTCTCGACAATGATCCTCTGTACGAACCGCCAGCGAAAACACGGGAGCGGAAAGCCCCATTGTTAGGAGTCTGTCGACCTTGGCGTTCGGCGAACAAGCGATGCTGTTTGACCATCTTTGGCGTCATCATCATCGTTTGGGCGCTCATCACCGCCATCGCCGGTCTCGCTTGGAACAAGATCTTTGCCGCACCAGACGATGCTCTATCGCCTCCTTGGTATCCCAGCCCCAAGGGAGGAAGTGCCAAGTCGTGGGCAGACAGCTACGCCAAGGCTTCGGAGCTAGTCGCCCGAATGACCCTCCCTGAGAAGGTGAACATCACCACAGGAACGGGATGGAGCATGGGATTGGCAGTGGGCAACACAGGCCCGGCCAGCAGCGTCGGCTTCCCTGGCCTCGCTTTGCAAGACGGTCCTTTGGGCATTCGCTTTGCCGACAATGCCACGGCATTTCCAGCCGGCATTACGGTCGGGGCTACCTGGAACAAGGAGCTCATGTATGAGCGCGGCAAGGCGCATGGGATTGAAGCCAAGGGCAAAGGCATCAATATTCTCCTGGGACCTTGCGTTGGTGCTCTTGGTAGGATGCCCGCCGGAGGTCGCAATTGGGAAGGCTTTGGGCCTGACCCGTATCTGCAGGGCATTGCTGGCTCTCAAACCGTCAAAGGCATCCAAGACCAGGGCGTCATGGCCACCATCAAACACTTTGTGGGAAACGAGCAGGAACACTTTCGACAGTCGTGGGAATGGGGCCTACCCAATGCCATGTCGTCCAACATCGATGACCGCACATTGCACGAACTATACGCTTGGCCATTTGCCGATGCTGTCAAGGCTGGCGTGGCGAGCGTCATGTGTTCCTACAACATGGTCAACAACTCATATGCGTGCGGCAACTCCAAATTGCTCAACGGCATCCTCAAGGACGAGATGGGATTCCAGGGCTTCGTCATGTCGGATTGGCTGGCCCAGAGGTCTGGCGTCGCGAGTGCCTTGGCCGGACTCGACATGTCCATGCCTGGTGATGGTCTCAAGTGGATGGACGGAGACTCTCTCTGGGGCTCCCGCCTGAGCGCAGCTGTTCTAAACGGATCTTTGCCGGTCGATCGGCTAAACGACATGGTCGTTCGTATTGTTGCCGCGTGGTACCAGCTGGGACAAGACGATACCAAATTGTATGACCGCAAAGGACCCAACTTCTCGTCGTTTACCAAAGAAAAGATGGGCGTCATCGCGCCTGGAAGCTCTACACCGCAGGAACAAGTCGAGGTCAACAAGTTCGTCAACGTCCAGAGCAACCACTCGAGCATCGCTCGTCAAGTCGCCATCGAAGGAACGGTGCTGCTCAAGAACGAGGGGATCCTACCCTTGGGCCGCGACGGCACCACAAGCACCCCCAAGGACTCCAAGAGGGATGGAAAAGTTCGCGTGGGAATATACGGAGAGGATGCTGGCCCGGGCAAGGGTCCTAACCACTGCGACGACCGCGGCTGCAATCAAGGAACGTTGGGTTCTGGCTGGGGCAGCGGTGCTGTTAACTTCCCATATCTCATCACGCCCGTGGAAGCGTTACGAAAGGCCTTCGATGGCAACAAGGTGCAAGTCACCGACTATCTCTCCAATAGCGTCCGACACGAAAAGCATCTTGGCTTGGACGAGCAAGACATCTGCCTGGTATTTGCCAACTCGGATGCGGGCGAGGGATACATCGCTTCGGGCGGGATTCGGGGCGACCGCAACGATCTCTTTTTGCAGGAAGGCGGCGAGCAGCTTGTCATCGAGGTCGCTAACAAGTGCGGCGGCGGTTCGGGCTCGACCGTGGTAATTGTTCACGCTGTTGGTCCTGTTGTCATGGACAAATGGATCAAGCATCCCCGGATCAAGGCTGTCTTGGCAGCCAACCTCCCAGGGCAAGAAAGCGGCAACGCCATCGCAAGCCTCCTCTTTGGCGACGAAAACCCGAGCGGGAGACTGCCGTACACGATTGGCAAGTCTCTCGATCAGTACGGCGAAGGCGGACAGATCATGTATCTGCCCAACGGGGTCGTGCCTCAGCAGAACTTTGACGAAGGATTGTTCATCGACTATCGACACTTCGACAAGCACCGCATCGAGCCGCGGTTCGAGTTTGGTTTCGGGCTCTCGTACACGACGTTCGAATACAAAGACCTCGAGGTCACCCCGCGAAAGCAAAAGTCGGCACTGCCCGCCAAGCGACCCGCGCCCGGCGTGAAGCCGCCTCACTTCGAGACGACGGTTCCCGACGTGAAGGAGGCGCTCTTCCCCAGCAGCATTCGTAAGCTGAACAAGTTTGTGTACCCCTACATCAACTCCCCCGAGGACGTCGGGCAAGGGAAGTATCCGTATCCCGACGGCTACGACGTGGAACAGCCGCTGTCGGGAGCTGGTGGCGACGAGGGAGGCAACCCGGATCTCTGGGAGACTTACGTGACGGTTTCTGTCGTCATCTCCAACACGGGGGCGAGAGATGGCAAGGCTGTGCCGCAGCTGTATCTCTCCTACCCGGAGACGTCCAAGGTCGTCGAGTTCCCCGTGCGGGTGCTGCGTGGCTTCGAGAAGCCATTTTTGAAGAAGGGGGAGAGCAAGACGGTCGAGTTCAACTTGACAAGGAGGGATCTGAGTTACTGGGACGTGACGCAGCAGAATTGGGTCATGGTGGTGGATGGGCAGTATCAGTTTACCGTGGGAGAGAGTTCGAGGGATTTGAGGATCAAAGGATCGTGGTAGGACTGGAGGATAGCGGGACAAAACGTACATGGCTATAATGGGATGGCGGCAGGGAGTAGGACACCTTTTCTTGATGCGAATCGAACGAGTTTGAGAGTGACAAGGTCCGGCAGGAGATGGACGGCAGTATAGCTCCCGCCAGGTTGCATCTGAGTGCTAGGCGTCTCTTTGGGATCAGAATTGGAAACATATTCCTCTCATTCAGGCTCTCTTCCTTGTGACACAGACAGAGTGAAGGATGCCTGGATCCAGTCCATCCCCTCGAGACTCAAAGCGGCATTAACCAACGTCCGAATGACGCTGCTAGCACAAATCCATCGCGATTATTTTTACATCGTTCTTTTTTTCCGCAGCGGTTCTCGTGGCAAACCCTTGCTGCCGCTTTCGTGACGATACGCTGCGACGCTCCAAGTCCGAATAATCCGAGCGACGGCGAGAAAAATAAATAAATGGTGACGACATGGGCTTCACTGCCTCAATTGGCGTCCAGTTGGAAGCCTTTTTATTGCCGGATTTAGAATCAAATCCCGCTCGAGGATCGACGCGAGGCCAAAGTTGAGACGAGAATATGACGCCTGTTTATTCTTGGTCGGTTGAGGTGGGAAAGGAAAGGAAACGAAAGGAGTGTTGCGCGGCGATGTCACGATTTCGTTTCTGGCCTCACTTTCAGGTCTCCGTTTCCCCGTTTACTTGTTGGCCTTAGTCACGAAGCTGTTGGTCCAGCTTCGCGTTGGTTCTCGCAAAGAGACACCGAGATGAATCGACAAGCTCCCCGTAACACTGCCACGATGCTCGACTTTTTTATTTCCTCATTCCCCCGAGTCCCTGCAACATTTCCCCTCTAGTGGTACGACGATCCGATACCTAACCTCGCGACTCCCGGGCTCTCTAGATAATTCTCTGTGCTCTTCAGACCTCTGAGTACGCAGGATTTGCCACGCCCGACCCCGCCCGGATGTTTGTCTTCCTACGAGGTCAGAATAGAAAAGAATAGCGAGGCTGAGGTCGCTGCTGATATAAGCCCCGGGAACCTGGGAACCCCATTCATTCCAAGCCCGTGGGCGGCCGCCAAGGCTGACGCGGCGCTTCGTTGCATTGCCATTTCAGTGCGTCTTTGCAAAAGAGCAGTCATAGTTTTTGAAGATAATGAGGCCTCTCGATCTGGTCGTCGAGGTGATATCGATTCCTCGGACTTGACAGCCGCATATCGTGTTGGGCCAAGTCTTTCTCCCCGTCTTAGTTCAGCAACGCGTGCAGCAAATTTGCCAATATGGGGGCCGCGGAATGGGTCTTTGCTCGCTCTATTCTCGCTTGTTGCTCGTGTGGGAATGCATGCACGGGTGTCGGTCAGGCCATGACTTGGACTGTTAGATGGTCAACGAATGCGGCTATGCGCTTAGATATCCGCCTGACGACTGGAGTCTGACAGGGCAGTGAACGGGGGGGAGAACGACGCCATTCCCAAAATCGACCCAGGATTCCCAATCTTCGCGCGACGGACTTTATTCCGCCGATCCTTCTCGCAACGGAGAACCTTGGGATAGAACGAGGGCCGGGGCACATGGCATACGGTAGTCTAGGAACCACCATCATGATCATCGAGAGACGACTCTTCTCATGCCGGCGCCTATTTTCACCTCTAAAATCTGACGTGGACAACCCCCCTCCCCCCCGGTGTCGTGTGTCCTGCGGATTCAGGACTAATTTTCGAACTCCGCGGTTCCGTATTAGCTCTTGGGGGCCGTACTATGCTTTCCTCGTGAGCGGAGCGGGACTTCCTGTGAGTCGTGACTCTGACTGATCATGTTCACTCCTCTTCGGGAATCCGACCGGGGGGGCCGTGAAAAGTTAAAAATGTTGCTCTTGTCCAGTAAAACGAGGGAACATGTTGATCAAGGGACATGGATCTGACGGGTTTGGAGCTTCTACCGTTGATGCTTGACACCCGACCGTCATCAGCTCTTGGCATGACCTTGGTTCACCTGTTTCGAGTATAAGACTCGTCTAAAGCTGGTGACTCCCCCCCAGTCGTCCATCGGGTTCGGCCGTGTTCTCCGTCAAAAGGGTAGGGCTGAATCTCTCCGGACCCCAGAAGGATGAAATAACCCCTGGACAGTGGACGTTCTGCCTTGAAGACTCTCCACCCTCTGCACACGCCCTGTGAAGACCTCACGTCCGAGTCCTAGGAGGTTGGTATGCTCAGACACCTCCCCATCCGCCTGGAACGATAGAGTAGGCTTCGACGAAACCCCTTGATTCTATTCTGATGCCCCCAACTGCAACACGGGCTCGTCTAGATTATCTGACCGTGTGCCTGCAGCTTTGGGGTCCGACTCTGATTCCAAAGTTCCCAAGTGAATGTTGCCAGGAGTTGGGGTGGTCGCCCAGCATATGAATATCGCGAGTCTTTGGACCAATCAGGTTTCAAGCATAGTCCCATTTACACTTGTTCCCCGATTCAGCTCTCCTTCTCATCATACGGTGGCCGCCTGACTACTTGTGCAGCACGTTGGGGGCTACGGCTGCCTCATGTCCGCAAGGCAATAAAACACCCGACGACGCTTCTCATGAAGCACTACTGCAAGACCAGACCACAAGCCTCTTGTCTAAAGCCCTTTCGAAGACTTTTTCGAAGACCCTTTCGAGAACATTTTATATCTTACACATCCTCAGCCTGCTGACAATGTCTTCCCGTCGTTCGGGAGGCGGTTCCTCCAAGTCCGGACGCTCAAAAGTGAGTCTCAGCTTTGTTAGCCAACCCGCCACACCAGCCTTCAACCCAGAAGAAACTAACATGCTTAGCACTCAGTCAGGTCCCTCATCAAATCCCTCTCCAACCACAGCGTCAACACCCTCACCGAGCTCTGCCGCATCGAACGCATAGCCGCCTCCTGCGAAGACGAAGACGAAGCCCGAGCTTTTCAAGAACCCATGACGACGGCCTGGGTATACTACGTCTCCTCGAACCAACTCCTCATCGAACTTCGCGGGTTCACGGGCAACTACCCCATCACCGCCGACATCGTGCACGACGCCCACGCGCGCGTGAGGGGCGATCCTAATAGCAATCGAAGCTGGAACATGGCCTGGCTGTGCCTCATGAAGATGCGCGACGACGGCTTGATAGCGGCGTATGCGGCCGTCGAGGCGAGCAAGCAGGAGATGTGGGGGGCTACGGTGCCGACCGAGGGGGAGGTGCAGCAGCTGGCGGCTTGTTTCGAGTACGAGTGGAATATGGCGGTTGAGCAGATGTTGCGGCATTGGCAGACGCCTCCGTCTTGGTATTGAGGGATGATTTGGCGTTGGTTGATTCTCATGTTTTCATATAAAGTTTGCATATAGATGGTGTTGTGTTGGAGTTTGTCTTTTGTATTATACCACTTGAACCAGACATGAGATATACGAATACACTTGTACTGTTGGGACTGAAGGGAATGAGATTTCAGACAGGGCAAGCGTCTGTTGGATGGGAAGCACTGTTTATTTGCGTCCTTGGTCCAAATGGCTAGTTCACGTGAAGACCCTCTCAGAGAGATGAAGGCTGTGATGAAGTCTCGTATTCAGATGGAGGATTTAAGTAACTAGAAAGGGCCCTGCACAATTAACAGTAGTTTTTTCCAGTACCATGTTGAGAAGTCTTCGCTTGACCAGTAGAGCGGGTGCAGCTACAGCCAACACGTCATCATGGTTCCGAATCCAGAAGTCGTAACTTGTCAGACGCAGCATTAAGCCAGCCACCTGCTGACGCAAGTCTCCGGCAATCCCGAGGCATTAGAGCGGTGTTCTCGCCGACTTTCAGGTCTTAAGACATGATATCTACGAGTCCATCGTGGTGCTCAAGTGCAGCACAGTGCCTCTTCATGTTTCAAAGAACACCACACACCAGGTAGTAGATCTCCAAGAAGGAAACCCTGCTATTCCCGTGATCAAGAACAAGAGCCATCAACCCGCGCCCAAACCTTTCGGAGTCAGTGAGAACGATGAATATCAAGGGCCTTAATGCCACGGCTATTTGCGGCATGGAGACCAAGCTGCCGGCTTCCAAGGATACAAAGCCTTGAAACATGTTTGCGTCCCGGTTCATTGACAGGTGTACAATGCTGCCAACAGAACCTGAATGCGCATGCTCAAAATCTGCTTCCTCGGGCCGAATTGGCATGAGCAAACATGGGAGAAAAATAACCTTGTTCAAAGAATAAAAAGGCGGTGCATTGAGCATAAGAATATACGGCCAGGACCCTGGACATGCATCACTTCAGCCTGGCTTTGGCTTTGTTCATGAAACATGACTCGACTCGAACGCTTTGAACGCTTGCATATGACAGGTTTCATATTATCGAAACTGCGCTTTTAATATTGTTGTGGGTGTAGAACCACGTATCGAGCTCATGAACAACAAACTACCACCCCAGTTAATTATCTCTCTTAATGCCGAGTTCTAATCAATGTTTGCAACTGACGACTTTGTCCTCATGAAAGAAGTCTTGGTTCATCCAAACTTGAGAACCCGCAGCTCGGACTCGGTGTGAAGATGTTGCAGCCATTGATACCCAAATCACCCATGATATCTTCGCGAACAATACCGGCCTCTCGACTATATATTGCGCCCTCAAACCTCTCCAAATCTTCTTCCCCCTTCCCTCCTCAGACACACACACACACACACACATACACACTGTTAAACCACACCACAACTCAATAACATCAAACTCAACTCAACCATCATCCTGCAAAATCTCCAACTCAACTTACCCTCAGCAACACCTAACCTCAATCATGCCTGGCGTTCGAACAACTGTTATCCACCCAGACCACAAGTACTGGGCCTGTTCCAACGGGATTGGCAAGGATGAGGAGGATATGTGCTTGGCTGGTAACATCATGGAGTGCGAGAAGTGCGTGCGTTGCCAAGCTGATCGCATGATCGGGGCGGAAGCTCTTAACCGGAATAGTAGGAAGATGGGCGTGCTCGTTGGCTATGAAGGCCATCTTGAGGTTTGGAAGTACGGCTAAGTACCAAACCTGTCGCCTTGAATGATGAAAACGAGTGTTTTCTGCCCGATGGATAGGCCTGGGTCATAGTTAGCAAGTCAATAAAATCACTTTTACCACATCTTATGAACTACATCTTGATATAACAACTTGACAAGTAACAGGTGGGTGTTAAATATGGACATCGATATGTTCCTAGTTATATGTGAGGTAGAGCCTTTGCCACTTGCATACCAGGCCATTATACGGGCTGTGATAGCGCATATGTATATCCCAACTACGGGCTCTATAGAGAGAGAGGCTGGAATTTCCCCATCGATATTGAAGTTCAGAAAGTGAGTAGAAAACATAAAGACCCTTCTTAGCGTCCGTGATTTATAGAACCTCCATTTCTCAAACCCTCACCTTGAGCCTGAGAACATGAAGTAACCCAACGACCTTATTAAACTCCAAGTTGTATTTGCCAAATCTTTCACGAACCTACGGCGCTAGAGCCGGTGCTTCATCTTCGAGGAAGACACCCCAGTATTGGATACTTGGTCCGCTGCTTACATGTATGGAGCTTGCTGAAGTCGTATATCTCGGCGGGCGGTGGGGGATGCGTCTGCCCAATTGATATTTGTCAGAAATTTAATCTATAGCACAGAGGACAAGAACTTTTAGGAGAACACCAATCTACCTAGAAAGGCGCCTCTACGCCTCCCAGCAACCACGAGAGCTTGCGCAGCTTGGACTAGTCCAGGATGGCCTTGGTAAACAACTCATATTTTATACAAATTCCATCGACACCTAATTTCCCCCATTTTTAGAGGACTCGAAGTATTGGGTTTAATCCGATGCTCTCGGCTATGATTGTGGTTGGCCCTTGGAACTGAGTAGTGAAGACATGGGGTGTTCAGGCGTTCGCCGATACATACAATGCGAGTGGGCTTTGCAACCTCCAAAATCTTGGGCCAACTCCAGCGGCCCGGTGAATGCCGGGTTTGGCCGAGCTGTCAACCTGTTTCTGTATCTTAAATAACCGCTCCCAGAAAATGCATCACAGATCAATCATCCTTTGCCCGGTCAGGCGGTGAGTCTGACACAACCACTATACTCCCAATAGGTCGACGGAGCCTGCCCGGGGCCAAGTCGACAAACCGTTCTCTAAACACGGCTAGACCTTTGGGATGGAAGACAAGGAGTAATATGACGAGTCAAGACTGCAAGCGCAATGATGGTGTCCAGCCTCGCAAAGGTGTCGCCCACCCGACTAATAAGCAGCTTGAGCACCTCGGCCGAAGCACCGAAAAAAGGCGGCAGCAACTACAGAGTCGGCCCATGACCAACTCGCTCAGGCCGACCGGATTTGAACTTGATTGGACAATAGGGCGGGAAGGATGGCAAGGACGAGGAGAGGGGAAATTGTGGAGAGGAGGGACGAAACGAGCATCGAGACTGGTCGTCTCTCCAAATGAGCCGTTTCCCCGTACGTGGAGAAATACATCTCATTGTTTGTCATCCTTGCCACCGGGTGGTGGTGTCGGGGAGAAGCATTAGCTGGACTAGGACCAGGCTGTTGTGAGGCGAGGACGGGCGCTTGTTGTTTCCTGTTTTCTCGAGTCATTGATGTCTCGATTCTGAGAACAACGCTGTCATGCAGGTGCAGCATGGGTTTGCGTGCTGTCTTGTCCCAGTCTTGGCTTCTCCAAATCATCTCCAACGCCAAGAGCAAGGACAAAGACTCCAGCTGCAATATATAGTCCGTACTCAACATCAACGAGACATCCCTCGTCCCTTGGATTCTCGCTCTCGCATTCCCCTCAAACAAGGCCGTCCCAGCTCAGACGATGCCCTCCTGACTCGTCACCCCTTCGTCCTCCTTTCCCCAGATTGGCTTCCCCGGGCCACCACTCCACACACCGAAATCCCCCTCCTCACGCCTCCCCGCCCCGCCCCCAAATTGGTCACCTACCCCGGATGCTACCCCGGAAAGCCTGCGACGAGCCAGGGGCATTCCGACTTGTTTGGTAAGGCCGACTGGCCGAGGCTCCAAGTTGCTGTCGGAATGTCCTGACTCGGGGCGGGAGGAAATACCTGGGGAAGTCTTGCCGCTTTTATGAGTCGTTGCGCGGGTACGGTGAGGAAGGGGATCTGCCGAGGGGACTGGTAACGTGGTAGTCTACCTTCTTATGGGTGTTTCCGACCCATGTTGGGCGACGACGAGGAGCCTTGATCGTCGTCTATAAAGCCCACGACCCCGAACACCACCACTTTTCGATTCCAGTGATTTGCTCGTCCATCCCCTTAAGCATAACTCAACAACTAAACATCGACATGAAGGAGTCCAAGGACCTCGAAAACGTGGCGAGCGTCGGGGCTGACGCGACCGAGGTGGAAGAGCCCGGCAAGAACCACACAAACTACGACCTCGTCGACCGCGAAGTCGCCCAGTATGCCGCCGAGGCGCGAATCGACATCGATGCCGAGACGAGCTCGCGGCTGAAGAAGATGATTGACAAACGGATCCTGCTGGTCATGATGGTGACTTATTTTATCCAGTCGTTGGACAAGGGGACCATGTCGTTTGCTTCTATCATGGGGATTATTGATGATGCGAATTTGAAGGATAACCAGGTGAGGAGTCTAGGAGTCTGAGAAGATGGTGTTGGTCTGATGCTGATTGTTTAGTACTCGTGGTTGACTACGGTCATCTACCTCGTCGTCTTGGTCGTCGAGTTTCCCGTGAGTCTCTCCCCTTCAAGATGTGACTCCAGTCTCTACGTGTATCTAACACTCTATAGGAAAATTGGATTATCCAGCGCGTCCCTATCGCCAAATGGCTTTCCATCAACGTCACTCTATGGGGCGTCACACTTGCTCTACACGCCGTTGCCAAGAACTTTGCGACCATTGTCACGCTCCGCGGTTTCCTAGGTGGTTTCGAAGCCGCTTGCCAACCAACCTTTGTCCTCCTCTCCTCTATCTGGTACGAAACCCCGAACCCCAAGCCACCCAACCCCCCGGCTCACAAAAACAGGTACAAACGAGAAGAACAAGCCTCCACAATCATCTTCTGGTACATGATGAACGGCCTGCAGCAAATCATCGGCGGCCTCTGCGCGTTTGGCTTCTCCTTCGTGTCCGAGTCGTCTCCCATCAAGTCGTGGCAGGCCCTGTTCATGACGTACGGCATCCTGACCGTCTTCTGGGGAATCTTTGTCTTCTTCTGGATGCCCGACTCGCCCATGAAGGCGAAGTGCTGGACAGAGGAGGACAAGAAGTTGATGATTGAGCGAGTGCGAGAGAACCAGACTGGACTGCAGAGCCGCGTGTTTCGAAAGGAGCAGGTTTGGGATGCCTTTACCGATGTTCAACGTACGTCGCCAACTCCAAACAACCTGTTATTACGAACCTAAGCTAATTGTCAGTGTACGCCTTCGCCCTCATCCAACTCCTCACTACCCTCCCCGCCGGCGGCCTCGGCGCATACGCAAACATCATCGTCAAGTCGTTCGGCTTCTCGACCTGGGAAACCCAGCTCCTGCAAATGGTCATCGGCGCCATCATGATGATCGTCATGATCAGCTCCGCCTACATCGACCGCCGCTTCAAGCAAACCACCGTCGCCATGATGCTCGCCGTCCTCCCGACCATTGCCGGCACCGTCGTCCTCATCTCGGTCCCCTTCACCCCGTCCAAGCGCGTCGGCTTGCTCATCGCGTACTACGTCATGTACTCGTTCTGGGCGTGTTCGGGTTTGGCATTGGCGCTGGTCTCGCGGAACGTGGCCGGGTCGACGAAGAAGTCGATTGTTATCGCGAGCAACTTCATCTTTTGGGCCGTGGGAAACTCGATCGGTCCGCAGTGCTTTCGCGACCAGGATGCGCCGCGATACTTTCTCGCGCTGTCTATCGTGTTGGGGTGTTTTGTACTGCTTGAGCTGGTGCTGTTTGGTCTGAGGACGTATTACGTGCTGCAGAATAAGAGGCGGGAGGCCAAGGTTGCGAGCGGGGAGGTTGTTGCCGATACGGGCTTGACTCATGCGTTTGAGGATGTTACAGACCGAGTGAGTTGCATTTATCATTGTCTACTGGCTCTTGCTAATAATTGCGTGCAGGCAAATCCCCATTTCCGATATTCGTACTAGCGATCAAACATGCAGCAATCACGATTCGATACGTGTAGGAAAGATGCCGGCTCATTAAATGTACCTAAAGTCATTGACCGATCTATCGGTTCTCGCTGCTCCGTCCTTGATTCAATCATCTATCCGTCTGCGCCTGTACACCTCGTCTATGACGTAATCTCATATAAATGTTTACTGTAAATCTCCTGTAATGTGTATCTTCATGGGTTCTCGTTTTCGGATGGGCGCTCAGAGTCGGAACCGACCCAGTCGTCGCTTTCTAGACCGGCTCGCTTTATAAACAGCGACGCGGCCCAGCCTAAAAGACAAATGCCGCCAAACAAGCTCCATACCAATGCCTCGCCCTTGGGGTGAAGACGCGTAGACAAGGTGAAGAGGGAGCCGGAAACGAAGGGCCCGAAGCTTCGGCCCAGCGCCGAGAGAGTCTGGGCGATGCCGTTGAGGGCGCCCAAGCTGGCGTTTGAGGGTGCTGAATTGGTGATCTATTCATGTTAGTTACTGAAAAACATCGAGGGAGCGTGATGTGGACTTACAAGGAGCATGACGCTCGACAAACCCCCGACGGCGCAAATGTTCTTCATGATGAGAATGACGCCGAGCTCAATGTACAACCACATCTTGCCGCTGCCCACGCCAAACAACGGCTTGTCGTCCATGTACCCGACCCACGGCATCAAGATCATGCAGATGCCAATTCCCATCAGGGAAAGCTGATAAGTACCCAGGTTGCCCGCCTTGGCCTTGAGGGGCTGAAAGAAGAAGGCCTGGAAGACAATCGTTGCGACGCCGGCCGCGCTCAGACTGACGCCAATCTTGGAAGGATCCAAGTCGCGTCCGGCGGGAGGGGGCGTGTCGGCAAAGATTGGGTACAGGCTGTTGAAGGAAATGTTGGAGAGCTGGAAGGATAGATATGTGAAGAGGAGGAGGATGGTGGTGCTCGTCAGGTCGTTCCAGACGGTCTTGACGTGGCCCAGCTTGGAGTCGAGCTCGTGGTCGGAATGTTCGTCTTGGAGGATATCCTCGTCGTCGTCAGAGGTGGTATCGCTGCTTGAGAGTAACGGCTGGCTGAGAGAGCGGCCGCGAGGCCATCGCAACGTCCAGGAATTCCGAGTGGGCTCGGGCTTTCGGCTGGGCAGCCACGACGCAATCTTCTCTACCCAAGCCGGTTTCGCAAAGCCAGCCTCGGTCTCGTCCAGCGTCTCCTCGAACCAGATGCCCACTGCCAGCACAGCCAAAGCCAGCAGACCGGCGGCAAGAATATTCGGCCACAGAAACGGGTACGCGGCACCGTCCCTCACGAGCAGACCACCCAACGCAGGACCAGTAATTCCGCCGAGCGAGTATATAATCGGCAGGTACGTGAATGCGCGACTCTGATTGCTCCGATCCGTCACCTCACCCAGAACAGTCGGCACGCAGGCGGCGTTCCCGTTGAGCATCCCCATGGCGACGTGCACCACCACAACCTGCCAGTATTCCCTGCACGAGCCAAAGACGCAGAAGCAGCACATGAGCGAAAAGGTGCCCATCAGCAACACGGGCTTCCTCCCGATGCCGTCCGAGGCGTACCCCCAGAGGAAATTCGTCGAGAGCTGCGCTAGGGCAAACGCGCTGGCCAAGGTGCCCACGTACAGGCCGATTTCGTCTCGGGGAATGCCGGGCATGCCGCTGACCATTTCGGGGAGATAGGGCCCGATGGAGTTGAGAGCGGTCTGCTCGGCGAGGGAGAGGAAGGCCAGGAGGAGCAATTGGCGGACGGGGAGGGGCGTCTCGTTGTCGTCGGTTTCCGAGTCGGATTCGCTGCTGTCGGAGGGAGGAGACAGTTGTTCGAGTGGTGTTTTAGGCGGGGTAGTGGGAAAGGTCTGGTAGCGGTGGGAAGGGTTTCGTCGGGGAGTGTTGATGGAGGGGATTGGGGCTCCGGCGTGGAATGAGCCGGATGAGGTTGTTCGGGAGCCCGGAGGCATTCGATCGGTGGGCATATTGGAGGTTGTTGTTGTTGTTGTTGTTGTTGTTGTTGTTGTTGTTGTTGTTGGAGAGGTGGGAAGATGGGTGGTAGGAGTTGATCCGGTGGAGTGACGTCGGTAGTTTGGTCGTGAGGGACGGGACTCAATCTTCTCAGTCTTCTCAGTCTTTCACTTTGCGGGGTGTGAGCTGTGTCGCTGCAGAGAAGAGAGCAACACCAATGGCATACTGAGGGAGCGCGTATGTATGTGCAAAGAAAGGCAAGAGAGAGTGGGATGAGAAGAGTCGAAAAGTACGAGTACAGTAGGTACACGAACAATTCCAGGTTGCTCCCACTCCCACTCCCACATCCCACACCGGTTCTCCAGGCAAAACCCACTCCGGGAGCTAAAAGTAGATGGGCGTCATCAATTCAACGGCAGACGGAACGAAAAAGAGGCTTTTTTTTTTTTTT
>JAMQMW010000541.1:23952-39259 GCA_024115155.1 Thelonectria blattea
TGGTTCAAACTGTTTGCATGAAGAGATTGCGGACCGTCGGGAGGTGTGCAACTGGAAGAAGCAATAATGGCTCCATGTGGTTTGGGACAGGCAAGCAGGCCCTTTTCTGCATGCACTTGGATCCGAAACCATCCCTCGATCACCAACCCCGGTGATGAGATGAGTTCGTCTTCAACTGGTGATGTGCGTACGAATACTGTAAAACCGACGAGCCACCAAATTGCCGAGCAGACGGCCTTCTATCTCCGTTGCTTCTCGCCTCGTCCTCAAACTGCCCACCTCGTTCGTAAATCCGAGCAAAGGCACCATGCCACGAATAAATACTACAGCACCTATTCAATCAATTGTAACTCCATGTGAGACCTCATCCTCTGTCGCGTGCTCGTTATCGCCCTACAGCCCCTCCCGCTCGTTTCTGGCCGGTGAAACGGTGCTGGCCACCACCACGACGCGGTACGTACTCGAACAATCTCCGAGACATTAATCGACAGTCGGGCCAATCAAGCCCAATATTTTACTAATTCGATCTATTGCATGTCTGCGACACGGCTTCGTCTCCGCGTGGCTTGTCTCGGCCAAGGAACAAGGTCGGGATTTCGGACTTTGAGTGGAATTATCATCCGGCCGCAACCTGTCGGGAAATGTCTCCAATGGCTGGTCATCATAACTAATACATGAGTAGAAGAGCGAGAGCCGTCTAAATATCCAAGGATTTCTCTACACAATGTCCGATTCGGCCGAGACGGCAATTGTCCCGTCAGTCACCATGACCAATACCCAGCCAGCATCATCAGATTCATTCATCATAATCTATCCTTCTATCCGTACATCATCCTACAAAAACACCCTCAAATACTCCACCAAAGCCATCATGGCCATGGCCTGTCCGTACGGCATGCTCGTCCGCGGAATATCCTTATAATGCTGCAAATCGTGTCCCATGCCCGTCCCAAACGACGTGTTGAGCAGCTCCCCCTCTGGACTGATATTCTCCAGCACCGCCTTGATCGCCTTGACAGCCACCTCGGAGTACTCCTTTCCAATGTACTTGCGCCTCTCCGCCTTGAGCATCCCGTACGCGAAGCCCGCCGTCGCGCTGGCCTCGACGTAAGACCCTTCTTCCTCGGGCACGTCGAGAATCGTGCGCCACAGCCCGTTTGGCAGCTGCAAGCTCGAGAGCGCCTCGCACTGCGCGTTGAGCGTGTTGAGCAGATGCGAGCGCAATGGATCACCGTCCTCGAGACCCAGCAGCTCCAGGAACTCGGGAATCACAATCGTCACCCAACTATTCCCGCGGCCCCAGCGCGCGTCGGCAAAGTTGTGCCCGCCGTCCTTGAAGGTCCAGCCGTGGAAGAACAGGCCCGTCTTGGTGTCGAACAGGTACTGCACGTGGATGAGGAACTGCCGCTTGGCCTCGGCCACGTAGTGCGGGCGGTTCAGCAGCACGCCAATCTTGGCCAGCGGCATCACCGTCATCATCAGCGTGTCGTCCCAGAGCTGCTGCTCGTTGACCTCGAGGTAGGTGATGTGCTGCATGCCGCCGTACTTTGTGCGCGGGAGGTCGTGGTACGCCCACTCGGCCCAGCTGTCCAGCCACGCGAGGTACGTCGGGTTGCGCGTCTTCTCGTACACGTAGGCGAGCGTCAGGAAGACGGCCATGGTGTTGATGTTCTTGCCCTTGTGGCCCTCCTTGAAGCGCGCCTGGAACCAGTCCTCGATGATCTGGAGGTACTCGGCCTCGCCCGTCAGCTCGTAGTACTTCCAGATGCCGTACAGGCCGATGCCGTGCGTCCACTCCCAGTCGTTCCAGCCCTTGGTGTCGATGACTTGGCCGTCTGCGAGAGTCATGAGGAACTCGCCCGTCGTGTCTTTGATGTTGACGAGCTCGTGGATGAGCTGGCGGACCTGCTTGTGGATGTGGTCCGCCGCGATGCCGTGCATGTGAGTAGGCATGATGGAGGAGGAGAGGAGATGTGATGTGATGTGAGTCTTTGCCCGAATAGTTCACCCGAATAGGTCTTCGCTTGCAATGTATGCCTTCTTTCTCAAATGCAAATGTCACGCTCAGAAAAGCAAAGAGCGAACCAGCCAAGTTAAAAAAGGGGGTGTTGTCCGCGGGGTCTTGACTGGTGGGTTAACTGGACTCGCCCAACTCACCAGGCCACCTCGGTGATGGATCGTCCAGGCTCGGTCCGAAGGCGACCGAGCAGCTGGGCCTTTTGTTTGGTCGCTTCTCGAGGTGTGCTTGTGTGTGCTGCGGTGAATCGTGTGTTGCTCACTCCACAAACTTCTCCGCATCCATGGGACATGCTGGAGAGAGACATGGAGCTGTGGGGGTGGGGGTGGGGAGTGTTTTTTTTTTTTTCTCTGGGGGCGGGGAGAAGAAGTCCGAGAGAATGGAGAGAGAGAGAGGAGAGAGAGCGAGTCATTTGAGGGCTCGGTGAGGGCATTTGCCAAGCTGATTTGGGGCTGGGATGGAGGATAGGGCGTGAACCATGGGGGAAGCTGTGCAAGCCGCAAACCTGAGGAGAAGCTGGGAAAAGAAAAGACTCAATCGTGTGGAGTTGTAAGACCTTGCACGCAGCGAGTATTCGTACGGATAGTTACCGTAGCACTCCATGCCCCTCCCCGGCATGCATCAGTCGATGCGTCTCCCGACACGCTGATCCTCTGCCTTTACAGCGGCACGGCACCGCAATTCATTCCTGACTCACTCAAAGCCCGGCCGAGTTCAGGACCCCCGGCGCATAATGACATGTCTGGTGAAGCGAACCGTTGGGGTTTCTTGCCGTCTTGCCAAGGGCACCACCCACCGCAACGTGCTCGTCGGGACTTCGGACAAGTCTATCGCGAGAAACCGACCAGGCGGAGAGTGCTCGACGCTCGTGGCCAGCCTTAGTCGCCGCTCAATGGCTCTGGGGTATGGGGAAAGCCCCAAGTTGGTAGCTAGTGCCGGGGTAAACACCCCCCATCCCCAGTCCTCCCGCCCGGGGAGGAGGCGGTTGCATTGTAGTTTAAAAACCTTGGTGGAAGCCCTGTATCTTGTTCGTTTTCGATCTGCAGTCCTACCTTTCAGTCTTTCTCGAGCGTCTCCAGTCTCCTCCCAGCTCAAAGCACAGCAGTGAAAAGCAACCTTCAAGTTCCAGCAGTGCAGCCGCCATGGCCTCCCCAGAACACAACAAGGACATTGGGTCCCACGAGATCGAGCGGCCTTCGGCAGAGAGGGTCTCGGTCGAGCTGGACAAGCCCACTCACCACTCGGAGCGAGTCGACAAGGAGGTCGCCGCCTACGCATCCGATGTGAGAATCGAAATCTCCCCGGAGCGCAACCTCGAGCTCCGCCGAAAGATTGACAGGCGCGTTCTGCTCGTCATGGTCTTGACCTACTTCCTCCAGGCCATTGACAAGGGCACTCTCTCATTTGCCTCCATCATGGGTATCACGACCGACACGGGCATGGTGAATGCTGATGGCTCCGTCAGCCAGCAGGTGAGTTCTTGTTGACCGTTGTTGATTGCCGAGCTGACAAAATTCGAAATAGTACTCCTGGTTGACTACCTGTATCTACATTGCCATCTTGATTGTCGAATATCCCCAAAACTACATCATCGTCCGAGTCCCCATCGCAAAGTACCTCAGCTTCTCCGTCATCGCCTGGGGCACCATCCTGGCCTGTCACGCTGCCTGCCACAACTTCACCGGCCTGGTCATCGTCCGAACCATGCTCGGAATCTTCGAGTCTGCTTGCCAGCCTGCCTTTGTTCTCCTGTCCAGCATGTGGTACCGTCGTGAGGAACAAGCCGCCCGAGTCACATATTGGTAGGTCCAGACGGAAATCCTAGCGAGCCAGTGCATCAAGTCTAACTCGACTAGGTACATGATGAACGGAGCTCAGCAGATCGTCGGAGGTCTCCTGGCCTACTGCTTCTCCCTGATCAAGACGGGCCCCCTCAAGTCGTGGCAGTGGCTCTTCCTGTCCTACGGCATCATCTCCGTCATCTTCGGCCTCTTCGTCCTCTGGTGGATGCCTGATTCGCCCATGCGCGCACACTGCTTCACCGAGCAGGAGAAGCACGAGATGGTCGAGCGCGTCCGCGACAACCAGACGGGTATCCAGAACCGAAAGTTCAAGAAGGAGCAGTTCATCGAGGGCCTCAAGGACCCCCAGATCTGGGGCTACGCTCTCATCTCCATGTGCACGGCCCTGCCCACGTCTGGTCTGGGTGCCTTTGCCAATATCATCATCAAGAGCTTCGGTTTCACCACTCTCGAGACGCAGCTGCTTGCCATGGTCCTGGGTTTCTACATTATCATTGTGCTTTTGTCTTCGGTTTGGCTCGTCAAGAAAACTAACCAGAATCTCTTCGTCATGCTGGGTTTCTGTATTCCGTAAGTTCTCGCGCACTCTCCATTATTTCAGCCAGCTAACATTGACGTCAGATCCTTCGTCGGCACCATCCTCCTCATGACGCTCCCGAACAACACCTACGCCCAGCACATCGGTCTTCTGATCTGTTACTACATTACCCTGTCTTTCTGGTCTGCTGGCACTCTCGCTCTGTCCATGATTTCCCGAAACGTGGCTGGCCAGACCAAGAAGACTGTGGCTGTGGCTTTCAACTTCATCTTCTGGGCTGCCGGAAACGCCATCGGTAAGAACCCAACCCAGACAACTATAACTCGCCCAGTTCTAACACAATCTCAGGCCCTCAAGTCTTCCTCGCCAACGACGGTCCCCGATACTTTACAGCCTTCGCCACCCATCTCGGATGCTACTCCTTCCTCGTCATCATCATCATCAGCCTTCGATGGTACTTGACTCACCAGAACAAGAAGCGCGATGAGATGGCTGCCCAAGGCGTTGCTGAGGCGCGGGATGATGCTCTTGTCCGAGCTTGGGAGGATCTTACAGACAAGGAGAATCTGAGTTTTAGATACGTCTTCTAATGGGTGAGAGTCTGCTGGCACTTTGGCATGGAAGGCAATGGGTTGTTTATAACTACACGATATCACCAGTCAGTTTATTAATCAGAAAGATATTATGAGGTGGTCAAATTTGATTGATGCGGTCAGTGACCATGCTGGCTATTCTCAAAAAGCTAGTGTTTCTCAACTCCATGATCCATCATTCATGAACAATCCGCTGCCCTCATCTGCTTTGGTCGCAAGATTGAGGCTGGCCGAAATGCTATCAATTCAATTTCCTCAAACTTTTAATAGCAATATTCCAGGTCCGGTCATGCTTCAGCGGCCGACAAACCCAATAGTAACAGACTCATTCGACCAAGTCGAGGTGCGCCTGGAACATATAAGGCTCGTAGTACAGCCACATCTCCTCTCCCTTGAGAACTTCGTACAGCTCTCCAATGTGCTTGTTGTTGTCGTCAACGGCCCTCGCCCCCTGGGCTCGTGGACGTTGGCATTGCTTGCACTGAAGACTCTCCATTTCGTTCTCGGCCATGCAGGTGAGTTCGCCGTGTTCGTCCGGATTGGCGCAGATCCAGCCGGTGTGGTCGATGCGGATTATGGTGGTGATGTCTTGTTGCATGATTGCTGTTGGTATTGGAGGCTTGATGATGGATTAGTTGAGATATTTCTTTGGGGGTGCATGGGTGGGCGGACTTGTGTTGCGGAGGATGTTGAAGAGAAAAGAGGCACTTCAAACACCCTTTGGACAGAGTATATAATTAAAAGCCTACTATTTTTCACTAGAACATCATTTTTATTCATGACCAATGTTTCGTCTTTCAGATTGCGGATTGCTGAGGTTTGCGGGGATAGAGAGCAATGTCACCAGAACACTTGGGTTTGTTCGCAAACAGGAGTCCTCGTTAGAATTGAACAGAACTAGCTCAGGTGTTAGAATATCGATCACTTTTAGAAGAACATAGGCATAGTTCTATGCCTGGTTGTCCTATTACCACCAGGAAAATCATCGGGCTCCCTCATTTTTCGTATCGTGTGGACTGATAGTTCATGAACACTACCATGAGGTAGGCAACTTGCAGGTTTTCATGACTTAGGCGTGATTTCGCATTATAAGAGATGTATATCATCTTCTAAGATCATTCGCAAGAGTGCTTAGGTTTGCATTTCATTGATGTATGCGAGCTAATCTTCCTCCTGCATTTTAGAACCTCTGGCCCCTTGGGCCCTTATTCCGAGAAACTTGAAATCGGAACACTATATAGCTCTGGCAATTGATTGTCCACTGCTCCGCGCCTCGGAGCGATAGTTTCAGGGAACTGAGGAATCGGGATCTGAAAAACAAGGCGCAAAGAGGTGACAAAGATTGAGGTCGCCTTTATGTTGCTCTCTCATACGTAACCAAGGGAGCAGGGACTACAGAAGACGGGCGAAACCCTCACAGCGGCTGGCCAATCTGCTGTCGATTGTAGAGAACCTTCCACCCCTCAAGTGGCTATATAAGAGCTATTCGGCTCATTTTACTATCAATCTCTGCGTCTAGCATAAGAACATCGTCTGGCGTTGGAGGGTTTATCTGCAACTCTGCATAGCCTATCCTCTCATAGAAGTGGCCTTTCGGTCGCACAATGAGACCTTTCATCGAAAAGTACCAAGTCCGACCGTAATTCACGGTCTTGCGGTTGCTTTTCGACAGTAAAAGGATATGTAGGCGCCCTAAGGGCTCTGGAATCAGCTGCAAGGCGTCGAATTCCAGCCGGACTGCAATATCAAGTCCCCATAGTCTGGCCTCCTGCACACGGTTCGAGTCGGGGACGGTTTTCGGAAAATCCAGTTTCGAGGCTTGGCCCATGTCGAGGACCTGGATCGGGGCCTCAAAACGCAGGACTCTCTTGGACGGGTCGTCGAGGTTTACCGCACCGAGGGTCGGTGGTAGTACGTCGAGTCCTTGACCTTGGACCAACGATGTTTCCGGAATGTCCATCCAGATAGGGCTGGTCGCCATCTGAGAAGCCCAGGACCACGTTGGGAAACAGGATAATACTCTGCGCTTTGCATCGCGAAAGCCAGGTATCCAGAACAATCCCCTGGCCAGACGCGAACGGAAAATGCCGGCGAAATATTCGTCTCCGTGAATGGCAGCCAATCGAGTGGCGAGGCCTTGGATGGCCACGAGGCGATCGGTCTCGTAGGTGAAGGACATTGAAGTGTACTTCAGAACAATCGACTCCCAACCGCCCCCCAAGGCAAAGTTGGCCGACTCGTTGAATATCTGATGCTCACGAGGGGGCGAAAGCGGCGCCAGCGGCAAAACGCTGCCGTCGGGATCAACTTCAGACGCCTCTGGCAAACCGTTGCACTGCCACAGGAGGAAATTCGAGGACCAGTGAAGGGCGCGGCGTGACAGAAGGCGTTCCTGGAGACACCATCCTCGGCTCAAGAGAGGTTGTGGTGGAAACTCGCGGCGGAAACTCGGTTGCGAGACGGGGAGATGGATGTACTCCTGCTGGGCACTATCAAACGCCATCAGACAGCTCCGTACTGGGTACCTCTGGGCGGGCCGTTCCATGAATAAGCCTTGATCGCTGTCGGATGCGCCCGTGGCTGAGATCAGGCAGTGCGCGTTGGAGTAATAGGAGGCCATTTTCGATGCCTCTTGGTTCCAGTCATCAAGATATGGATCTGACTTCTGTGACTGGATGATGCATATAGCGTCGACCCAGAGATAGCGTACGTCCATCATTTGGGCAAGTTTGATGGCGTCCCGAATCGTCCTTGGCAGTGCTGCAACATCGATCCTCCGTTGCCGTTCCTTCAGATTCGCCCGCGTCGTCTTGGCAGGTTCGTTCCCTTGGCCCCAACAGTAGCTCAAGGCAAGGTATGCTGGCTTGTTTGACTTTGGAGATGTGCAGAACTCATCTTTTGTCTGGACCAGTCGGACTGGTTTGGACCTGCCGTCGCCAACATCGATGAGCCGTGTTGGCAAGAAGAAGGTCCCATCTGTCTTAAACGGACTGCCGCATTCAGTGTGAGGACCACGACCATTGATACAATCATCCATCCAAGGGGTCACTCTCTGCTGAACGAGACATTGAAGATCATCTTCGAGCGTTTCCGGAGAAAGACCTAGCAGCGGTTAGCCGAGGGTGTATATGTCAGATGAATGAGCAAATACGTTCGATTGTGTTTGAGAGATCGCCCCGAATCTCGCGCAGCTGTCCGCCCCGAATTGGGAGTCCAACATCACGCTCTCCAACGTGAAAGGATGTAGCTTGGCCCGCTGGCCAGAGCGATAACCAGCATCGGGCTGCTGGATCTGGTTGACCCAATCGAGGGTGTCCATGGAAGAGGAAGGCTCTCATACTGCGACAAAGTAAACAGCCCAGGGCCGCGGTTTCTTCAAGTGTCTGGAACGAGTCGTGATGCGGGATATCGATAGTCTTCCGCTTGTCTGAATGGCGCCATTGGGAAAAGTCCCAAGGGATCCTCCGGCATGGTTCGCACCTCCACTCAACAGAATGAATGCTCGCATCGTCGGAGTCACCCATGGTTCAAAGAAAGTGCTCTTAGCCAGTCCTATTGGTCTCCCAAGGCCCAGACGAGGGGGCAACTGAAAGCCACAGGTTTCAGGTCTATTGACTCTATTCCCATTAGCATTATTCCATCCGAAATCTAATACCCATTCTATGCCAGTTTAACTTGCCTCGTCTTAATGTAACTCCGATGAGAGTTCAAAACTTCAAAAGCGAAACCCCTTACAAATGTTAATTGTTCGTCGACTATCGGACGCACAATGATAAAGAATGATTGTCTGATGTGTCTTGTTTGCGGGATTTCCTGCTTTTGTCCCCCAACTCTTAGTCAGCTCAACAAGATCTTTCCCCTTTGTCTACGAATTTCCATTCACGCAGGTTCCGATCCCGAGAATGCAGACCGCTGACGACCTCATCTATTCAAAATCCAGTTATATATCTAGAGATATATCGACCACCACCATCATCAGCTCGAGCGGCTACAGATCCATCTGGCATCATTTCGAAGGGACGAGGGATTAGTATCGGCACTGCCCCAGTCCCAACCGTCCTTGATCACCTCGCCGTCGTAAAGCCAGTCGGCGCCGGGGAGGAAGTACCAATCCCAGGATCTAAACTCGTCTCTGGTGTTGGCACACGTATTTAACGACGTCTTTCTCGTCGAGAAGGTGGGGTGGTAGTAGAATCCCTGATACACCTTGGCATGGTTAAGGTTGTTGCCGCCCTGGAGGAGCAGGTCGTCACTGGCTAAGGTAAGCTATGGTGCTCGCAATGACAAGTGTAAAGGGAGGACATACTCATTAACTGTATTCTGGATTTCATTCCATTTGATATAGTCCCATCCACTGTGCCATCCGAGCAGGGTGCCGCTGCGAGTCCACTGCCCGTTCCCATCTCCGTTCCAGATGACAATCGAGTTCTCCCAGTCATTCTTATGGCCAGAGTCTTTCTTAAAGTAGATGCTGTAGGCAACTCTCCACTCACTGTCGCTGCACTGGCGCACCGTATAGTAGACGGGAAACGGGTTGCCCGGCGAGTTCACTCCGTTCCAAGGGCCAGGGTCGGCACAGCCGCCGTTCTGGCTGGAGAAGCACATGTCCGAGTCGACGTCTTGGACTTGGACGCCGTTGATCTCTGCAGCCTCGGGGTAGCAGGGAGCTTGACCCCAAGATCTGCCGAAGTGGTACATGGGGGCTGCCGCAATAGCAGCATCTCGTCCGCCATCTAGAGTGTAAGTTAGCCATATTGAAGCGACTTCAGGAATCGAAGGAAACCTCAAGAGGGAAATCCATACTTTGAAAAGCACTGGAAGGGATTGAATCGGTAGCCAAGGCGGTAGTGGCCAGAAGGGCTGCTACACCCAGGAAATTCAACCTGGCCATTTTTTAGGCGTTCGAGTGTATTTTGTTCTTGAACTCATTTGAATAGGTATAAGAGATCGCAAATGGAGGATGTCAGTTATATATTTCTGCTGCATGGACTCCTCATTCTCCTATTCCCTTCTAGGCAGCTCGCATCCCTAGCCCTGTGAGCCGTGTACGTTCAATAGCCTTGGTCATTGGCTCGTTTTCCTCAGATTGAATCCCTCGATCCTACCATATGCAAATCCCTCGGGTCTTTAGTAGCTCAGTAACATGATACATCCAAGCTTGGATCCATCTCTGGCAACAATCTAGTGAGACGTTGCATTTCGTGATGTCCCAAACTGGCAAGTGACACCATGATTCCTTGATGCTTCCTCGCTGACAAAATCATCCCGAGGTGACTGATTGCCAGTTCAAGGTGGTGTAAGCCGGTATCAGAGGTAGTTATTCCCTATGGCATGATCTTGGCAAGTTGGCGCAGTCATCCGAGGACACCAATATTGCAGCCGACATCTGATCAGACAATAGAATAAGCTTATGTTATTTTCAGAATTGAAGGAAATTCATATATCGTATACGGTACGCAGTCCTTGGCATGAGGCATGTAACGGCACGAAATCACGTCTTAATATGTAGCTCAGTGAGAGTAATTGCAATCCTCTGGAGCTATAGGAAATAAATCTTCAATAGAGAAGTATTCAGAAGTAAGTCAAAGAGCCACATATGAACTATCAAATCAGCCTATAGCCTACCAGATATATTACAGATACCTACCTTGCTGTGCGAAAGTAAGGGCCGGCTGAGGATAAATTGAATCATTAAGTTCCAGACGTTAGATTAATTAAATGGGAGAACCGTCAATTAAAACAAGACATATGATGATTGAGTCAAAAAGTCCCGAATTGAACATGATGTTGATAAATGATATCTTGAGACACGTCGATCGATGCCGCTCATTTATTTATTCGTAAGATGGGCGCAATTAATGCAAGGCTGAACCAAGACCACGAAACATTCATCTACTTGGGAGTGAGACTATGGGGCTCGACCGTTGAGTATATATCCATGGAGATCTGCAGCTTGTCTTGTTTTATGCCTGACACTGATGAGACGGCTGGGAGATGAATCCGGGGCATGGTCGTTCTCCTGTATGGGCCGTTCAGCGCGCATGACACTATACTTCTAGACTGTATGGGCAAGACTATAATTGTTGATGGACTTCATACCTTATAGATGTCAATGTCCATAAATGCGATAATGGTTAGCAATAGAGTCGATGTCAACATCACCAGTAGTCGATGGTCAATCAGCCCGCGTGGCTCGTTGGTATTCGGTTCGCGATCCCGCACATACCTGACCTCGGAAGATAATATCGCTTCATGAGGGTTCGAATGTCTCGCAATAGGCGTTAAACCGGGCTCCAGCGTTGCTCCACGGACCCGGAACATGCTCTTCAGATGCGGTGAAGCTGAACCAACGCCCGTGAGAAATGCACAATGATTTCGGTACGGGCTTCGCTTGCGTCGGCTTCATTCCAACGGTGAGCAGACGAGTTACGTGGACAGGAACGAGAAATGATGCCATTGTCTCTTCGCCACACTCTTTAAATCATGGGAAACTGACTCGCCCGAGTCATTCAACAGTCTGTGCCAAGCCGCTTTCCCTGCAGACGGGGGCTTTTCATCTTCTGGGGCCCTGCCGCCCTGGTCAGATCGAGAGCCTCAGAGACCATTTGTCACGAGCTTAATTCCTCATGATCGTCCTATGCCGTGGAACCGACCGCTCGGAGGGGTAAGCTTCACGATGCCCGCAGCCGCCTGCAGGATCTCACCCAACGCCATCCCCCCGCTCACCGCTCCTCATCTACGATTTCTCCTCTTGAAGCGTTGCAGAAAAGCATCAAGCCCTCTGCCACGCCCATCACCTAATGTCGTACGATTCCTATCTCTCCCAACCTCGTTAGACACCCCACACTCACCTCGCTTCTCAGTTAGCTGCGAAGCCAAGTTCCGATCTCGCCGTCCCCCACATTCCAGTTGCTCCCGGCGGCCGGCTTCCCGTGACCGGATTGTCTTTATTGTCGAGGCTCGAGAATGTAAATTGTCAAACTTCCTTGGGAGAATGAGATGCGGCGATGCTGGTGGCCCCTGGAGGGAAGGGCCCTGACTACCCGGACCTCGCAGGAGATGCTTGGATGCATACGACATTGTGGCGCGTACCTCGAGGCTTGCCTAGGCTCATCCTCTCAATGTCCGGGGAACGCGGGCCCAATAAGAGCTATTTCCCGTTTCTGGCTTGGGCAATCGGTTCGGCCGCCGTCGAGGTTTTGCGCGGCGCCAGGACGCGCGCCACTGGGAGGCTTTTTTTGCTGAAAACATCTCGTCCAGTCCATTGCAAGAGAGTATGGGGGTGGGAGGCGAGTAAATGGGCGCGGGCTGGAATTCGGACCTCGATAGGATGCGGGGCGAGTTAAGGGAGTGAGTGGCACTGATGTGCCGGCCACCAAACTCAAGGTGTTGCCGATTTAATGCCACAGGATGGGAGAGGTGTTGCGGGCGTGTGTCGAGTGAATTGTGATGAACGAGGAACGTTGTACGGATGTTGCGAATGTGGCGGTATTGTACTCGGCGAGCAGGACTTGTGATGGTCGAGTTGGTGAGATGGACAGTTCTTGTTAGTGGAAGAGAAGATGACAGGAGGTAATAGGCCAGGAGCTCAACAGCTGCGGTCAGAGCTAGGAATTACGAATAGTTACTATAAGAGACAATACCATATTTGAAATGTTATCATGCCATCAAGCTTACACCTATTCTACATACTGAACTGTTGAGAAAACCGTTGGAAGCTGACTCGAAAATGGCATCAAGTCCAGGGTAGTATCTCTTATTGTCGTGCACATTCCTATCGAAGTCCCCAACGCACGGATTCAATCTCATGCTAAAAGGCATTCACTAGGAAAACGGATCTGTGTTTTGTTGGGGTTTTAGCATTTTCACTATGTTCTTGGTTCCCGCGCATAGTCGACTCGCCTCGCTCCTCGTAATTCCTCCGTAGCTTCGTTCGTTGCCCTGGATCCGCGCAGGGATGATACCGGTTGCGAAACTCCAAGTGATTTCTGCTTAGTAACTTGTAGAATTGCTTTTGGCGATTGAAACCTGCAACCAACAAATGCTCTGCCAACGGAGGAGGAAGGTGAGTCAACTAGTTCGAATACAGCTACCGCCCTCGTCATGTGAGCTGGTACTCGATCTGGCCAGACAAACGACTGGATAGAAAGATCCCTGGTCCATCCTCTTTCCACTGTCAAGTTCACGTTGCCCTTCAAGTAACTCCTCCGTGCCCCGTTGTCTCCTACTCCCCATCCCCGTCTATCAACCCTCGTATACTCTATCGAGATCCCGGTTAAGGGACCAAACCACGGCCTTTCTAATGCCTCCCCTAGATCCACCCCCGTCCGCGGCTCCCAAGTTTCTGGTCCTCTTCCCGGCCCAACCGCCCGCTCAGGCTTCCGCCGCGGTAGCTTCTGCACCCACCGCGGCATCGGCATCCAGCTCCGCCTCGGCAGCCGCGCCAGCATTCCAGGTCCGGGAGCACAAGAAGCGAAAGTTCCACGTCAAGAGCCGCTCCGGATGCATCCACTGCAAGCTGAAGAGAGTAAAGGTACTGGCCACCCACCCTGCGAGGCTGTCCATTGACAATGCTCCCCTCCCCTCTGTAAAAAGTCATAGTCTAATAAAGCCCGTAATATCTAAATAGTGCGACGAAGCGCATCCAATCTGCAAACGCTGCCACAGAAACAACACGCCCTGCCTCTATGAGACGGAGCCGTCCAGCAGCGTCCAACGTCGCCGTGCCGCAAAGAGCGAAGGCTTGAGCGATCCGTTGACGCAGCCGGGCTACCGGTCGGAACTCTCGACGCAATATGCCAGTCCCCCGGGTGCTACGACGATTGACATGCTGCTTAGCCACTTCACCAAGAACTACCTGTTCATCACCGAGTGTGCCTGGATGATGCCCCCGTGGAATACCTGGCTCGAGCGGCCGTACCTCTGCACCATCACGCTCGCCATCGCGGCATGCCATCTTCGCTATCACGTCGCCCGTCCCAAGGCTCACGTGCTCGCCGAGTGCCACCTCAAGGACCTGTCGGTGCATAGTTTCACCAAGGCGTTGAGTGCGTGCCAGCAGCAGGGCAGCGAAGTGGCGGCCACGGACACGCCCGGAGGAGCGGAGGCCCTCGTAGGCACGGCGCTGACCATCCACATGCTGGCGTTTGCTCTCGTCGACGACGTCGATCCCGCCTCGAGTTGGGCCTTCAGCTCCGGCCCGGACCGCCTCAAGTGGCTCGAGTTCCAGCTGGGCGTAGGGCCCTTGATCAACGGGCTCAACACGTCGGGGCTCGACGCCCGGATGGCGCAGATGGTCGACTTTGTCAACGACAGGGGCATGAACCTGACCAAGGACGGCAGCCTGGGTTTTACCGACATCCCAGATCGCTGGCAAGGGCTCGTGAAGCAACGCCAGGCGGACCGATTCGACCCAGACGTCCTTGCGGCGCCGGTGCGTGCCCTGGCCGAGATGCGTGAAACGCCGGCCGACTTTATGAAGATTTACATTTACATGCAGTTCATGGGCAAGGTGACCAAGCCGTTCGTTCGTTTGCTCGAGGACAACGACCGCCGGGCCCTCTGGATCTTTGCCTACTGGCTGGGCATGCTGGGCCGCTACGGTTACTGGTGGATGCGGGCGCGCATCGAGCGTGACTACTACGGCATCCTGCAGTTCTTGCAGACTTGGAGCGGCAGTCAGGAAGAGGATGATGACGGCTGGGAGGACCTGATGATTGAGCTGAGCAATCTCGATGAGGAATGGGGCGGCGTGGTCATTAGGAAGCGTGTGTGACGCAAGGTGCAGGAATAGCATAGATAATTTTACCGGGGGGAGCGTGGCATGTCTCTGGGAGATGTCAAGGGAGGACATCAAATGATCAAAACGGCTGGAAAGGCAAGATTGAATGGAGATGCAAGGTGCTTTCTCTGGGACACGGTGGGACCTTTCTCTCTCCCTTGACAGCCGAAAAGACAAGTTACCGTACTCCCCTAACCCTCAAGGGAGGGGATTGTCGACCCCCCCTTGCCGCTGCTGCAACCGAATGGAACGTAATTCATCCGCGCCCAGAGGTAGGTACATACAGTACATGGGCGCGTGCACAGTACGTACTTATGGATACATGCACTTGGGAGTGATCAGCATCACATCGACTTGAACTGGCTTCTGTCCCGCCCGGCGAAATGCAGCCTAGCCACTGGATGCAAGGGACGGAAAACCGGGAGTCGGCAGCCGGTGCAAAGCAAAAAGTATAATGTGCCTCGTTCAGAGAAAAGGGAGGGATGGGATGAGGGTGGTGGCCCGTTGGCTGGCGTGAAACACGGATGACCGACTGTGCGGCAGTCAAATGAGAGGAAGAAAAAAAAAAAAAAAAAA